>JAIUZE010011120.1:0-15030 GCA_022085475.1 Heliosperma pusillum
CACATTTAACTTAATCAATCACATTTTTTCATTAAGTTTCCCATATTACCCTTCCTCTAAAAAAAATCATCTTTTCCCCATCTCATACCCTAATCAAAATTGTCTCTATAACTTCAACTATAAAAATCTGATCAACAATCAAACATGTAATAATTGTTTCATTTTATTGATTAGATTATATAGATTTTAATTTATTTGAATTAACCCTAACCTATTTAATTAGGATGGTTGCTTTTCAATTAGGTTTTTTTGCAATTGGGTTTGTTAGTTGGAGGTGGTGGTAATGGGTTTGTTTAACGTGGGCGCCTGGGCGGCATGGCGCCGACGAAGGCTGCAACCAAGGGCGGCGACGGAGACGTTGGGTGAGGGGGACTCATGAGGAGGTGGTAAGGGCGCGGCCCACAATCACAGCCGTGGGCTGACGGTGGTGGGTGAATGTTGAAGTAGGGCGAGGTGGGCCAAGTGGCTGACGGTGGTGAGTGAAGGGTGGTTAGTAACAGGTGGCTGATGGTGGTTGTTCGTCAGTAGATGGTTGAGTTCTCTTCGCTCTTTTTTCTTTTGGTTGTGGTAAATTGTGGTAATAAAACGAGAGGGTCAAAGTCGGAAAATTTTGATAATTTGTGTAGGATTAAGTAAAATTTTGTGCAGGATTTAACAAGTCCCTAATTTTATTAATCAAACTATAAATTATAATCTTTTAGTTAAAATAAAATAAAATAGATATTAACACATAAGTTGCAATGTTAAATATTTCAATTGGTATAACTTAAAAAAATTTATAAATTGTTGGCATAACTAGCTTCACTAAAAAATAAACATTTTTTGTCACAACTCAATTTTCTATATTAGTTTTACATCAAAGTGAATTTGAAATTTTAAATTCCCTCATTAATTTTACATTGAAGTGAATTTGAAAATAAATGAGGTGTCAATTCATTAATTTATAAAATAATACACTTAAAGTTAAATTTGTATCTACCGCACATATATTGCGCGAAACTAAACTAGTTTATATATAGTTGTTAAATGGAAAAAAGAAAATACTTAATTGCTCTTTAAATTTTTCAGTCATGTTTATTGCTTCCCAAATTTCCATGTGTAAACAAACTAAGTTCTTATTTTAGAACTTATCTCTTAAAACTATGAACAATCTTTTAGTTTCAATAGATGAACTTTTTATTTTGGGTCCTTGTTAACAACTCCAAGAATAAGAGCCAATAAGAACCACTATTGTTATTACTCTTTGTCTTACTGAAACTGATCTGAATTACCAAAGTCAGAGCTCGGGGGTCAATAGGGCGTTCACTCCCCCAACGGATGAAATTTTCAAAGATTATAGTTAATCTTTTTCGAATTGTTTTCAAGTGTACATACCTTATATTATTAAATGTTTCGCTCCCCCAATTGTTTTGTACCCCTAAATTCAAATCATGACTCCATCTTTGATCTATTTCATACTTAAGTATTTATAATGTTTAAATAAAATTATGCTAAATGTCTATGGACATTTTTACCTTGACATTAATGAAATTTAATTAGAATTGCAAAATGTCGTCCCCTATTTACTTATTAGTTATTACGCTCCTGAAAATTGTTTTGCCATTTCCTCATTTTCTTAATACTCTGACACTCTGTCAATTAGCAACGACTTAATAAATAAAACAAAAAAAAATTAAACAGTAATGAATTATCGTATTAATTAAGGATGAATTAACCACAAAAAAATTTGAATTAACGAATTTTACTATATATTATCAAACTATAATTAAATATAAACGATGATTTAAATTAGGACAAAACATGGCAATTAAGACTGAAGTTTTTTAAACAGTCATAACTTATACGCGTGTTCATTTTCTATTTTATACCCCGTGTAATATATTAAGAGCATGTATGACCTCACTTCGTAAAAATTGAATCTATTTTTGTAAAATGAGTTTTTTAATAAGCTATTTCTTGATAAAATTGTAGGTGTTCGGCCCACCACTTTAGAAAACTTTTTTTTAAAGATTTTTTTTAAATAAGCAAATGAAGAATTTTGTTTGTTCAAGATGGGTTTCGATTTGTAGTCATAATGAAAATATATAAATAAAAAAAATATTTATTTTATTTTATTGAAATATTTATATATAATATAGAAATTTGTCATTTATGTATTAAGAGTTTCATAATTAGTTGTAAAAGGTAGAAGCCCCAGTTTGATGCTTCTACTTCTAGCTCTCTGTTATTACTCTTTTTTTACTCATGGGTTGTTTGGTTATCTTTTAAATTTATGGGAATTGGAAAATAATGGGAAGTAGCTAAATGATGTCTTGTTTGGTTGCCAAATATAGGGGAAGTGGAATTTCCTATGGATCTTCAATTCCTACATAATGTAGAAAGTCACTTACCTAGGTTCCCCTAGGGAGTTCTCAATGAATTGAAGTTCCCACATTCAACCAAACAACATTTATAAAATTCACATGATTTTCAAGTTCATATGAATTTAATCTTCCCAGGAATTCCATCTTCCTATGGCGAACTAAACAACATTTTAAAATAAGTTTAACTTTCTTAAAAATAATTATTTGGTATGGCTTGTGCTTATTAAGTAGATAAAATTTAACCAATCAACAACCTAATCTAAATTTGTGAAACAAGTCAAGCGAATCTCCTTAGTATAGAAGCCAAGTTTTCTGAAACTTTTGTATTAGTAAAAAAATGGGAAATTCTATGGTGTATCCTCGAGTTTTTTTGGTTTTCTCTGGTGTATCCCTACAATTTTTCGAATTCTATGGTGTATCCTTGAAATATATACATTAGTCTATACAATAACCTTATTTTCAAAGTTAGTTTCTTAGTTGATCGATCAACCGTCTCTTTATTAGTGTTCCAATTACTCGATAACATACTCAATTACTTATTAGTTCGCCGAATTACTCATTATCCCACCAGATAGTATTCAAATCTAACTAAAAAATCATGAAGTCTCTATTCTCATTTCATGTTTTATAATGTTGATTTTTAATTGTATTTTGTGCTTATATTAATTTATCTGTTATACATCTTATAAAGGATGGTGATAAGACATTAATTAGTTGGAATAAAGGCGAAAGTACGGTTGTTTAATAAGCGATAAAGTTAATTCAAAGTTGAATGAGGTAATCGGGGAGAAATAAGTAAGAAGGTTAGGGGTACAATGTAGATTAAAAAAAAAAAGAGGGGTCCAATATAAAAAATCGAAAAACTCAGGGGTATACCGTTGAATATCTCTTTTATCAAACTTTTAATTAGTAAGGCCTCCACCTTCTTGCTACTTAATTAATTAGTCTGTCTCCTAATCTCACTAATTATACACTCTCTCATACTTTCATTAATTATTTAAACTCATTTTCATTATCTTAACTTATAGTTTGATTACCTTAACTTATTGATGTGGTAAATTCAAATTCAAATTACAAATTATTACATTCCTGAAAATTAGAAATTACATTCCCGACAATATATAGAATTTATTGAAGGATTTGAAAAATGAGATATATACTTGAACAAAAGTTATAACATGAAATGATGGTAACTAAAAATAATCAACACAAAAATTTTGAATAGTTGTAATTTTATTACATTTTTCTATATTCTCTATATGACTTATTATAGTTTATATTGATTATTATTTTAAATTATATTTTATATAAATTAATCTTTAATATTTACACGTTTCATAAGTTATTACGTATTCAATCCTGTGCATTGCTGCACAGGTTTAAAACTAGTTGGATACAAGACAAAGTCATGAAAGCTTGGTTATATGGATCGCAGGTTGGGTCATGGACTCATGGTAAAAAAAAAAAAGGTCAAAAATTAATCCGATGCCTTTTTATTTTAAAAAAAAGTTATTAAAATTATATCATATTTGATATTAATATTTTATTAACATTTATATTTTAGAGTACTTATATTGAAATATTTACATATTGTAAGTTATTCTAAAATTAATAATTAATAAATATGTAATATATAAATTACTTATATTCTAATTATATGTTGTAAATATAATTGTTTTTTTTTTAATATGTTTGATATATGCATTTAACACAAAACATTTATGGACCCATTGGGTCAGGTTATGACCTATAACTAACAAACCATTTCGGGTTCTATTCTTCTAGACGTTTCAGGTTGCAGGTCAACATTCACGATCGAGTTTTACCTTGAGAAAACGAGTTGAAATGAGTCGGGCTGGGTCAGGTTTATGAGAGGCTTTATTTAATTCGTGGAAAGAATAGAATTCGAAATGATTGTTGATATATTTAGAGGTGCTCACTCAGGGACGGACAAAAGACCAGACCGGATCAGACCATTTGGTCCAGACTAGATCGGATCATATTTTATTTGGTCTGGTCCACGGTCCATCTATTTACTCTAATTTGGTATTCGGTTTGGTCCTGGACCAAACCGAATGAACCGTGGACCGGACCATGGACCAAACTTATATGTCAAAAGAATATTTAAATTTGTAATATCATGGATTGAATGTCCTATTTTGTTTACACATATTATATGATATATTTATTTATGTACTTAAATCAATTAAAAATATAATCTTGCTTACTTTGATCATTACGAACTTTTTGAGATTTAATTTTAAATTCTACCCTATATCGAAGACAATCTATTCGGTCTATTTGGTCTGGTCCCGTCCGATCCACGCGTTTTTGTGGTCCGGACCGGACCAACCCAATATTAATATGGTCTGGTACCCGTTCTACCATTTAACCCTTATTTGATCTTCAGTCAAAGAGTTTGGTCCGGTCCGGTCCGATCCTGGATCAATGAACACCCTAGATATATTTGCTTGACTTAAAGGTGATTGAGTTGGAATACTAAAAAACTGATAAATTAAATTGGTGTTACTAACTTACTAATTTCCTTATAATTACATTCTTTATGCAAATTTTTGAAAATGTTGACCTAAACGGGACACACTTGATTACTACCTTCCTAAAGGGGTACAGAAATACAGTTTATGAATCATAAAGTTAGGCAAGCAAATTAAAGAATGCCTTACATTTTTTCGAAACTCTTTGGCAGTAAGTATTCCAGCATCTTTGGAAAATTTGACTGTTTGATCATGTATGTAAGGCCCTCTTCCCAGGTTTTTTGGTGGCGGAAGATGAGAGTGCGTTTCTGGTCCTCTATAATCAATTTCATATACATCTTCATTACTTACAACTTCTGCCAACTCCCTTGCTCCTACTAACAAGCAGCAACATGCACACTTTTTTAATTACAAACAAGCATGTACATATACAGACCAATTTCGTCTAAACAATAAGACAAGGTTTTGCGATCATGTCATAGTTAGGTGTAACCATAATGGTTCTGCTAGTGTTACAACTTATGGTAACCCATTTCACAAATGATTACATTTTGCTGTAAAATGGTCTCAAAGCCCCGTCTTATTGTTTCAGCCGAAAATGGTTTGTTTGAAGGTTGACCAACTCTAATAATAGGGGATCGTAATAGAGAGTTGCGTGTACGCTGTACCAGCAATATTTATTCCATTGTCGCGTCTCTGAATGCATATGCAGTACTCAATATTATATATTGATTTTTTCACATTATATTATATTACATAAATGAGACTAGGATGCTTACGTAAAGAAGAAGAATAAGAAGAAATCATTAAGGGAAAGATGTGTACCTGAAAAAGTGTAAGGTGCAACCAAGAAGTAAAGGACTAACAATGTAAAAATCCCATGCTTTAACTCCATGGCTTACAAAAACATGGTTGGTAATAGCATACCTAGTAATTGTATATAAAGGCAAGAGAATGTTGATGTAATGTGGCAGATGAAGGCCAACGAATAGCTTTCGGAACTAATCACTATCAATACCGTTGTCATTACATGATACACCGCATAGTGCAAATGTGTTTGCTTTGAGCTGGAGCATTTATTTTGAACTAACTCGGCCCATGCCCTATGGCCTATTTCATGACGGTGAAATCACAACATGGGCCTGCCCACAATCCAAGTCGGTTTCACAATTTCAAACACGCTTCAATCCTAAAATCACTTGGCAATAACAAGAGCATCTTTCACAAACCCTAATACAAAGAATGAGCTACCATATTATGGCCCTTTTATTTTAGACTTAAAGTTACCATCTTTAAGTTTAAGTAATTTTTTATAAGTCTAGTTCAAAAACGTTATGCTCCTATAAATTCAGTCTATTTCCTATAAGTTTAGTTTAGTTAAACTCCTACAAAGTCATAAAAGTTAAACTCATATAAATTCAATATTTCAGTAAAACTCATATACATTCAGTTCTTAAAAGTTAAGCTCTTTTAGTATTAATTATTTATCACGTACGTTATTGTGAAAAAATAAAATAACAATAAATCACAACCTCTTTCAATTGGGTACCACACCCCATGCAGTCATCTCACCTCCCTCACTCCAGCTCCTTCATTATCGCACAAATCCATCGTCTCACCTGACTGTTACCTCGCTCCCGCCAGGTATGTGTTATTCCTTTCATTTTTTCTTGTTTATTACATAATCTTTTTTTTGTATTTTACACTATATTTTTTGGGAAGTGCTAGGGCGACACTAGGTGTTACCGAGTTTCAGTAACACCCTAATAAAAAAAATAGAAAAATATTTAAATTCAAAACAGTTAACAAATTTAGCACATTATATATATGGGAGGGCACAATCGGAAACATGTTGTCTACCCCTAACATTATTACTCTGATTAACATCTTCACGAGGGCGACGTCATACCTAATCCCGTTTGCTTATTTTGGCCTTCCTGTTGAGACCTTTCATAAAATTTGACATTTTGATTTTATAAGTTTTGATATGCTATGTATCCATTAATTGCTTCATACTACGGAGTATCATACTAAAGCTATGATTACCAAGGATTGAAGAGATCTTTGATTTAATAAAATACAGTGTACAAACAATCTTATGAAATCACTCTTTTAACTTACACTACAATCTTAATTGTCAATGAGACTTTAAATATACTAATTGTACGCCGGTTGAAGAATCATGGCAAAGTTTACACAGTTTGAGGACGGATTTGTGTATTAGCTAACGACGGTGATACGACGGAGGCGGAGACGATTGACATGGATGTGGGAGGTATGGTGAGTATGGAGAGGGCTTAATTTAAGTGCATTGATATCAATCTAATGTATATGTAGTCTTCCAAGTTTACCCTTTATTAATGAGTTGAATCAATCTAGCAAAAATTAACAAAAAAAATTAAAATATAATATAATTTACCAAAATACCCACGGTGTTACTGAAAGTGAGTAACACCCGATGGCGCTATCTTATTTTCCATATTTTTTTAGTGAGTGTTATCTCTAAAAAGTACTGGTAGTAATAATAATAATAATAATAATAATAATAATAATAATAATAATAATAATAATAATAATAACACGTGAGGAGAGGAGAGGGAGGGGCGATTAGGGTTCCTTGCGATCTTGCGTAGGGGTTTTGGGGTTGCTGCTGTTGCCATAGCCTCGCCGGCCGCCCATACACACCACCTATCCAGACCTCACGTCGCCGGCCGTGGTGTGGTTGTGGGTGGCGTTTGGTTCTCGCTGGCCTTCTGTTGATAACAATAGCAATAACAAAAGGGAGTGTGCCGCTGCCACCTACTTGGCCGTCTTCTTGATCACTCCGGTCACCCGGACATCCTGTAGTGTGGCCGTGCGTGGTTATTGGATCGCGTAGGCTTGGGTTTTATGGTTGCGGTTCTGCCGTATCTTTTCCAGGCAGGGGCTGATCTTGTGCCTCGTAGGCGGGACGGTGGTGGTTCCCCGGTGTGATCTTCTTGCTTTAGGGTTTTTCTTTTTTATTTTCCGTCTGTTTTATTTGGTGTTGCCCTAGGGGTTGTGCTTTCCGCCTTTGCGCCGGCCAACAGTCGCCAAATTGTGCGCCGGTCCTCGTTTTCTAGCCTGGCTGGACACGGTGGTCATGGTTCTTCGCATGGGTGGTTGCTAGGGTTGCCGTCGGAGTGCATTTGTTGTGTGGGTCATGTGGTGTTGTCGTGGGGGTTGTTTTGGTAGGGTATGTGTGTGCTTCCTTTTCATGCACGTGCCTTATTATATTTGTTTTATTTATTTTTAAATTTGTTTCCCTTTCCTCCATTATTTTAATTTTCTTGGTGGGTGCTTTGTTTCTATCGTGTCTTATCTGGTGACATGCCTGTTTTAGTCCGACTTCGTTGTCCTTTTCCGGTCTTCATCAGTGTCCGAATGGTCGTGGTAGGGGCCTTACTAAGGCCGCCTGGCAAAAGCATTTTCAGGACCGACATTGTCTTGGTGGTGCTATGGGTCTGATGCGTCAAACTCTTACTGATAGTCTGACTGTTTTCTCTAATGCCGAGATTACTTTGAAGCGGATGGGGCTTTGGTTGTGTGGGGAGTGTTTTAAAACCCATACTTTTCGCTCTAGGTGTTGGCATAGTCGGGGTGATATTGTTGCGCCTCCGGATTGTGGTGATGACATCGTTAGCTTTATTATTCATGATATCTCTAGACCTCAGGCTCTGCCTCCCTCGGTCCTTTCATCTGATGATGGGGTTGCGCTTGTTCAGTGCTCTGTATCTTCGCTTGATCGTTTATTTTCTATGGGCCTTCGCACCGTGAAGTCTATTTCTCCTAAGTGTCGTCTAGGGTTTGCTCGGGTTTAAAGGGGGTTTTGGATGATGTGGCTGAGTCTCTTGGTGACCTCTCTTGCTAGGTTCGTATGCTTGTGTTGCCTCTTTGTCTGCTTAAGACTTTCGCTCCTAGGAGTAATCTTGAGTGTAGGACTGCTGTTAGGCGACAATGTCAGGAGGAGACTATTACCATGGCTATTCTCGCTTAGGGGGTGCCTGGCGGGGGTTTGCAGCTTTTGCAGGAGTTTTTGGCAGAGGCTCCTCCTTCGTTCTATGTGGAGGAGGATCTGGATTTGAGTGAGCTTAACCTCCGCCAATGTCGGCGGAAGATTTGTGATGGTCACTATACTGTTGCTGTGAGGGTGCTTTCTTCCTCTGGCGTCGCCCCATACTCTGAGGCCACTCTTGGTGCTTTGCGAGAGAAGCACCATGTCGTCCCATCTCCTTCATTGCCTCATTTGTCGGTGGATCATCATTCTTTTGTTGCCTTTTCGGCGGTGGTTTTGGATATGATTCGTGGTTTCCCTCGTGGCACTTTTTGCGGGAGGGATGGGCTTCGTGCCCAACACCTTATGGATTGTTTGAGTGGTGTTGCTGTGACTGTCTTCGATGATTTGATGGCTACTGTTACTAGGGTGGTTAATCTTTTTTTGGAAGGTCGGTGCCTTGTTGCCCTTGGTGAGTACATTGTCAGCGCTCTGCTCACGCCGCTTGTTAAACCGGGCGGGGGTGTTCGTCCTATTGCTGTTGGCACTGTCTGAAGACGTCTTGTCTCTAAGGTTGGTGCTTGTCTGGTTGGTACTTCTTTATCTTCTTATTTTGCTGGCCTTCAGTTTGGGGCCGGGGTGTCCGGTGGAAGAGAGGCTTTTTTGCATGCCTTGAATCAGCTCATTGAGGCCCGTGGTGGCGATGTGGGACTGTCTATGTTGCTAGTTGATTTCCAGAATGCTTTCAACCTTTTTGATCGTGTGGCTATGGTACAGGAAGTTCGCCTTCGTTGTCCGCTTCTTTCCCGTTGGGTGGAGTTTTGTTACTCTAGCCCTGCCCGTCTTTATTATGGGGAGCATTGTTTGTTGTCTTGTCAAGGTGTTCAGCTGGGTGATCCTTTAGGCCCTTTGCTTTTCGCTTTGGTTTTGCATCCCTTAGTGGGCAAAATCCAGGACTCCTTTGATCTTACTATGCAGGCATGGTATTTGGATGATGGCACCATTGTTGGGGACACTTTGGAGGTGGGGAGAGTTTTGGATTTGATTATGGTAGATGGGCCTCGTTTCGGTCTCCATCTTAATGTGGCTAAGACTGAGGTCTTGACGAGGCTTTTTAACGGTGTCGCTAATCCCGCTAATTAGCTACAATCAAATAACAATTTATAACTCCTAGACCAACATAAACTATCTCAAATAAGGTAGTAAAATCGTAAGAATAGGGTCGAACCCAAGAGAAGACGGTATTAGCTAAATTAAACTAATCTAGACTCTTGTAAAAAGTAAATTAACAAAATTAATTACTCTAATCACAAATTAAAACACTAATTAAAACAAAGGTTTGAATTAATTACAAACTATGATATTCACAATGAGAAAACATGTAGGATAACATAGATGGGGAAATTTGGGTAAAAAGATGATTCAACTTGAAACATGAAATTCTAGTCTAGACACTTGAACAAACACCTTCTATGCAAGTAATCAAATATGAGAAAGATACTTAGTGCAATTATCCCAAGTAACACAACAATTAGCAAAGATGACCCCTTTATACCTCTTCTCTTATTTATCTAATACTACCTCCTAAGAAATAGTCAACATGGATTAAACCACCCAAGATTGACCCTTTACAACTTAACCACTACTTATTAAAACATAAGCACAATCAAAGGAGTAAGCTTTAAGAATTAAACCAAAGGATTAAGCTAGAATCATGCAATTCAACACTAAACCATGTAAAAATCACACAACATATAATTTATCACCCAAAAGACTCTAACTTTAAACCAAAGTTGAAGTCTTTCAAGTTTACTTCACACATTCAAGTATAGGTTGACAATTCCTACCAAGAACAAGCATTCATTAAGCAAATAAAATGTCAAGCTAGTCAAACCAAACATTCATCCACTCAACATGAAAGATTAACACAAACAAATTATATTAAATAAGGAAGAAGAGGATTAGAGAGTCATACAATGCCAAAGGTGTGAACTTGTTCAAATTACACCAAGTAATGGAAAGATTAGCTACCCATAATCCAAATGTTACAACCCATGTTGAAGTTCAAACAAAATACAAAGCCAAAATGAAGAACAAACTAGAGAGAATTCTAAGGAAATGTGTTGTGGAATGTTGTATGCCAAGTTGTTGTCTCTCTCTTCAATTTGCTTCTTATATACCCTTGGTCCGCAAACCTAGGGGCCTTGAAGAATGGGCTTTCCAAAGACAAGACGGAGAAATGAAGAACATCGTGCTGAGACTTGGGGTTAGCAATCTTGGAAAAATCCTTAATAAATCTCTGGTAGAACCCGACATGTCCGAGAAAAGACCTAATGTCTGCAGTGTTAGAGGGATAAGGTAAGGTTTTGATAATGTCAAACTTAGCCTTATCCACCTCAACCCCCCTTTCCGACACTACATGTCCTAGAACGATGCCACTAGTCACCATGAAATGACATTTTTCGGAGTTTAAAATGAGATGGGACTCTTGGCATCGCTCTAAGACAAGAGCAAGGTGTTTTAGACATGCATCATAGGAGTCCCCATGGACGGTGAAATCGTCCATGAATACTTCTATGATCGTTTCTACATAGTCGGAGAAAATACTCAACATGCACCGTTGAAAAGTTCCCGGTGCATTACATAGACCAAATGGCATACGGCGATAAGCAAATGTACCGAATGGGCATGTGAATGTGGTCTTGACTTGGTCCTCGGGGGCGATTGGGATTTGAAAATATCCCGAGTACCCGTCAAGAAAACAATAGAAAGCTTTTCCCGCTAGTCTTTCTAACATTTGATCAATAAATGGTAGCGGGAAATGGTCTTTCAAAGTGACCGCATTCAAACGGCGGTAGTCAATACACACCCGCCAACCGGTTTGTGGTCGGGTGGAGACCAAGTCTCCTTGTGCGTTCTTGACTACCGTCACTTCTCCCTTTTTGGGCACGACTTGAGTTGGGCTAACCCAACGGGAGTCGGAAATAGGGAAAATGATGCCTATTTGCAATAGTTTAATTACCTATTCTTGCACTACCTCCGCCATGGGTGGATTTAGCCTCCTTTGGGGTTGTCGGACAGGTTTGGCATCCACTTCAAGTCGTATCTTGTGCATGCATGTCACCGGACTTATCCCCTTGAGGTCCGCTATGCTCCACCCAAATGATTCCTTATGCTTTTGAAGTAATGCTACCAATTTGTCTTCTTGGTCCTCGTTGAGCGTGCTCGAGATGATGAGGGGTAGGGTGTTGTTGTCCCCTAGGAAGATGTACTTCAAATGGCTTGGGAGGGTCTTCAACTCGACCTTCGGGGGCTGGATAATGGAAGGGAGGGGCTTGTGGAGTGGAATGCTTAAGGCAAATAGCTCGGACAGATTTGCCAGAGCAGGACGCTGGCAGCGTTGGTGGACGCTGGCAGCGTTGGTGGACGCTGCCAGCGATTTCCGCTGCCTTACCCTGTTTTCAGCATGTCGATGATATTGAGTTCTTCATATATCTCTAGAGGTTCTTCCCTTTCCAAGTCTTCGACACGTTCCTGCATAACAATCGCTAACAACAAACGCAAACCTTCCTATTCCATATTGTTAGTTAAAGCCACCTCGAGTGGGTCCCTATCACAAAATTTGTACATTTGATTCACTAATGGCTCAAAAATATCCAAGAAGAAACAAGATTGATGGTCATTAGGGTGTCGCATGGAGTCATATATATTGTAAGTCAATCTTTTCCCTTCAAACTCCATTGTCAAACACCCGTTTGAAACATCGATCTTGGTATTTGAAGTTTTCATAAACGGCCTACCAAGAAGGAGAGGGGTGGCACTAGAACTAGATTCCATGTCCAAAACATAGAAATCCACCGGGAAGACAAGGTTATCTACCACTACTAGCACATCCTCTACCATGCCCTTGGGATAGACACTAGACATATCGGCTAATTGAATAACCACCCCGGTCTTAGACAAAGGTCCTAAGCCTAGGGTCTCATAGATGGATAGGGGCATGACGTTAATAGAGGCTCCAAGGTCTAACATGGCACGTTTGAAACTTTGCCCTCCAATGGTGCAAGGGATGGTGAACATGCCCGGGTCTCCACATTTCTTTGGTAAATTTTGCTTGAAAATTGCCGAAACATGTTCACTCAACCAAACCTTATGGGTTCCTTTCTTAGGATTTCTCCTAGGTGTACAAAGTTCTTGTAAGAACTTTGCATACCTAGGGACACTATTCAACAAATTAAGAAGAGGAATGTTTACCTCACATTTCCGAAAAGTTTCATACAAGTCATTCTCCTTGGCATACTTCCTTGTGCTTATCAAAGCACTAGGAAATGGGACTTCCGGTATGTATTTCTCTACTTCAACATCCTCAATAATGTCTTGGCCCTTCTTTGAAGTGTCTCCCTTGGGGTCCTTGCTTGTGGATGTCCCTTTCCCATTCTTCGATAGCTCTTCATGACCAACTACCAACTCTCCTTGGTCTTCAATTTCCAAGGTTTCCATCTCAAGATTCTTCATCTTTTCCTTGCCTTTTCCAAGGAGGTGTACCTCCAACTCTTTGCCTCCCATCAAGGTCATGGCACTAGCATTCTCCCTAGGTGGTGGGATGGTTTGAGATGGGAATCTTGTGGAGCTTGAGGCTTGGGATTTTGACATATTTGAGGCCATTTGGGATAGTTGGGTTTCCAAGTTGCTTACCCTAAGGTTGTTTGCCTCCCTATCCATCCTTGCCTCTTCTCTATCTCTCCTTGCCTCCTCCCTATCTTTCTCTTGATTGGCAAGGAGTGTTTGCAAGATTTCACTCAAGTTCCCTTGAGAAGAAGAATTCCCTTGAATGGGGCCTTGGTTCGATTGTCTTCGAACATTGTTTTGAGATTGAGAGTTACTTTGGAAATTTGAACTGTTGGGTCTTGGATTGTTGTAATTTCTTTGGGGATTTTGTTGGAAATTGGAGTTCCGGTTTTGGGTGGGATTTTGGGCTCTCAAGTGATTGAATTGACCGTCTTCAAAGCTCTTTGACTTGTCTCCCCCCCCATCCCAAAAGTTCACGGTTCCCCACTTGGTTGTACATTCCCCCACCGCTTGGGTTCCTTGAATTGTAATTCCCATACCCCATAGCATTGACACTCTCCATCGTTGCTCCTTGTTCAATCATGATGTAGCACGTGTTGGTGGCATGGTCACCTCCACAATATGAGCATTCAATTGGTTCGGGGTTTTGAGAGAATGAGTTGCCTTTGTTAACAACCAAGTTTGACACCATACTTTTAAGCTCACCCATTTCTTGCATGATCTTGATTTTTGAGAGGCATAAGGATCCTCCATGGAGGATACATTCCTAGAGCTTCCTTTTCTTTCACTCTTCCTTCCATAGCTTCTTGTGTTCATTGCCAATTTTTCAATAATATTGTTGGCCTCGGCCACATTAAGTGTATCAATTCCACCTCCGGTGGCGGCAATGATCATCCTTTGGTCATTTTGGCACAACCCTTCATTGAAAGCCGTCAACAAATCGTCTCCTGACATGCCATGGTATGGGCATCTTGCCACAAGACTTTTGAAACGCTCCCAATAATCATAAAGGGTCTCCCCCATGTCTTGCTCAATGGTAGTGATGAGCTTCTTTGAATGATTGTGTCTTGAATCCGGGTAATATTTTTCAAGAAACTTCTTCTTCAAGCCCACCCAAGTGGTAACGGTATGAGCCGGAAGACAAAAGAGCCATTCTTTCGCCGCATCTTGAAGAAAAAACGGAAATGCCCTTAGCTTAAATTGATCTTCGGTCACTCCTTGGGGAATAGCACCTTGGCAAATCATATGGAATTCGGCCAAGTGTCTATTAGGGTTATTCCCCACCATGCCATGGAATCTAGGTAGGTTGTGGATGAAGAAACCCTTGAGCTCAAAGTTCACATCCCCCATGGGCGTATATGCAATACAAAGCGGTTGCTCCTCATAGTTCCTTGCCCAAATTTCACCAATTGACCTATTATCCTCCATATTGGGTGGGTAAAGGATGTTTAATGGAGATGGTATCCTAGGTGGTGACTCAAATACTTGCTCCGGTTGTTCTTGAAAAATATTATTCTCCAACTCCTCTTCACTAGGCTCCCTCCAAAAAGGTCTCCTATAAAGGGGATTCGAAAATAACCAATTTCATATG
>JAIUZE010011121.1:0-40932 GCA_022085475.1 Heliosperma pusillum
AAAATGGAGGTGATGCCTTTGATGTGACTGATGACATTGTTGTCAGAGTAGATCCCGTAACTCCCAAGTCTGTCACGCCTGAGCCTCCACTAAAAGAAATGCAAGTCGACCCAATTGAAGAGCTTTTGTTACCTTCTGCAGATCCTGTTGTTCAGGTAGTGTTTAGTCCCCTCGACTCTTTCTATGCTTGCTTCTTGTACGCTCTCGAATCTCGATACTGAGTTTATATTTATGGTTTATCTTAATGGGAGGTTATTAAAGGGTAGTGTTTTTCGTACATAACCTGTGTCTCTTAGTATGTCAACCATTAAATTCGGGCATCAAGGGATTGGGACAATATTCATGCTGCACCTTTCAATTGTCGAATACAATGACTATAGCTTAGCTTTGTAGTAAATGTTTTTTGAAGCTCATTGAGGCGGTAACTTCAAAGCCATAGCTTTTTGTTATGACATTTGTCTTTTGTTACGAATGAATTTCGAGGACAACAGAGGTGGAATACGATTATTGTTTTGGAACTTTGGATAGTAAATTGAATTAGAAGGATTGAAGGGGAGAGAAGTGGAGAGCTTGGTAATAAATCAAGGTTGCAACACCAGAACAGTATCATTTGCATAGGTTTTTAAAATTACCACGATTGTTTTACTTCATTTTAAGGTGATGTGGTCCTCATTGAGCAAGAGTAGTCTGCAATAGGCTGATAACGCGTCCTTGACCTAAATATTGTGATTGAGAAATCCAAATTTTCTCTTACAAGCCAATTTTAAATCGCTACAACATAAGAAAGATTGGAGGGAAACACTTGTACCCTCTTCCCTTCCCTCCCTTTCCTCCTCTCAGACTCTCTTCCCTCCCCTTTCCACCAACTTTATATCCAAACAAACCTGATATTGTAATTTTGTTGCGTACTCGTAACTCTCTCAATGTGGATGATAATGTTTTTGTTTTGAAGAATCCTAAACGATTTTTTCTTGAAGTAACCAATTGCTCTTTGTTTTTCTTTATGAGATAAGTTAAACAACCTTTTTTTGTTATTGCGCGAAATGGTTGCATACATCCAAACCCCCATACCCTTCTTTCAGAGGTCCCTTTTAAAGCATTGGGTTTTGAATGTTATGACTTATGATCATAAAAACTACATTTGCTTGTTGCTTTGGACTTTGAGCAATTACTTTTGTGCTGAGTATATTACAGTAATATTTGAGCTTATGCAATCATTGATGAGTGATTACCCTGTAGTGATGTTAGTCTTACACGAGATTGTGACAAATGCTATATTCTCATGTATTCCTCGTTTAGTTATAGGGTTGATGGCTGGTCTCATTTGTACGTCTTGTGATGATTGATTTACAGGATGATGACATGGGATATGCTGATGAAGTGACTCAATTTGAAGAGACGATACTTAGAAATGATGATAACAGTGCTTCTGACAACCCTGCAGATCAAGCACTGGACCATGATAACAATGAAATTGAAAGTGAAGAAAACATTTATATGGTAAACTCTCAACAACTTATTGCAGGGCTTCAACTGTGCGCCGATTTTCTTCAAAGCCAGTCTCCGGAAAGAGATGACAATGTTGATGCTGTTGTAAAGAAAAAATCTGTTCTTTCTGAGTATGCTCACCTTGGATCTGAAGTTCTGAAGAAGGATCTGGAAGACTGTGTAAATTTGGATCTGGGTCCTTCTAATACCGATCTCGATACACAGCCAGAATTTAGATTAAGCCAACTGGTGAATATTGTCTCAGATTCTATGTTCATTTCTAAGATTTTCATTCGTCGTCAAGTTTTATACAGGCATTCTCACATGTGGACCATGTTCCTTATATATCATGCGGAAGTATGATTCCGTATGATTTAAGGGTATTGGTGCATATGTGAGTCTGTTAATTGAGAGTCAAGTTTGCGGGTTTAGATTATATTGAGATTGTCCCGTAAAACTTGTAGAAGTGTCTGTGACCTTTCTATTAGAGGGTACATTTCTTCCTCCCAGAAATAATATGATCTGTTAATTTGGCAATGTAGGACTTTTGCTCTCAGGAAAGCTATAGTGCTTGGGGTGGCAAATTTGGTGACGAATGATAGATGACGTTGTGATGTACTAATGTATAACTCTGGGTATTAAGGTCACCAACCCAGACCTGATAATCGATGACCGGTTTTGCGATGAAGACTCAAATTCACATTCAATGCCATGGGACTGGGACTGGCACTGTGCTAAATTTTTTGCCTCATGTCGTTCCTGTTTTACGACTAATATGCTGATTTTGCAGAGAGCAATACTGTCTCTTTTCAGTGTGTTAACCTCAAACACCATATGTATAGATCTTTTTCTCTTTTGTGAACTCTGATAGGATTAGATGACTGAAATTTCAGCATTACAGCTTTCCTTGTAACATTATGTTAGTGGATTATTTGGTAGTTGTGTACTTATTTTTCTCTCTAGTTTCTGAAATGTCAATCTTAGATGGGTTTTTAGGAGGCATTTTAATTGCAGACGACCCAAGGCAGGTCGATTATTTTGTGATGTACATGTTCTGTGAGACTGTGAGGTCGGAATTGTGTATTAATGCAATCATTTGGGGGGCATTTTAATTGTAGACGACCCTAGGCAAGTCGATTATTTTGTGATGTGCATGTTCTGTTAGCCCGGAATTGTGTATTAATGCAATCATTTGGGAGGCATTTTAATTGTAGACGACCCTAGGCAAGTCTATTATTTGTGATGTACATATTCTGTGAACCCGGAATTGTGTATTAATGCAATAATTTGGGAGGCATTTTAATTGTAGACGACCCGAAGGCAAGTCGATTATTTTGTGCTGTGCATGTTCTGTGAGCCCGGAATTGTGTATTAATGCAATAATATGACCATCAGTAAACACTCCGTGCAACATTTGAGCCTAGTTTACTTTCTTTCTCTAGTCATTGTTTATGTATATTATTTTGGTTTGTGTTGGACTCTTCGTCAATAGTTTACGTTTACACCAAGGGGCCAAACATTTCATTATAAGTGAAGATTTGTATAACATCTCATTGAAGACGGACCCAATGAAGACCTCTTAAGAGCAAGTGGGAGAGAGGGTATGCCTCCAACTTGCTCTTGTGAGAGAGCAGCTCGACCCGTTTTCAGCTTGCGATAAATATAGGTCATTTTCAATGAGAATTAGTAGAAGATTAGAGCTTATCAATTTTGACCTCCAAATTAAAAGCTCGAAATCCCTACCTACATGGATATATACTCCGTCTCAATTGTTTATTTAGCTTTTCTTAGAATTTTATGATAGAAAAAGTAGTAAAGGGATAATTTGAACGGAGTGAATGACAACTTGAAATTGTTGAGAGGATATCAGACCAATTTACAACGTAGTTTATATCCAAATAAGTGAGTTTTAATGATATTTAGGACGGTAACAAATATTTAATCTAATTTTCACAATGTGATGTGAAACTAAATAAAACTAGGATGCACAATCGTAATACCAAATATCTCGAGCTTAATATTTTTAGGCCGATAAGTCGATTGTACTTATTTCTCGAACAACTTTCACTAACATTATACAAATGGATATTGCATTATAAATTTATAATTATAAAATGATATTACTTTCTTAAGCACAACTATATATAATATATTCATTAATTTGTGAATATCTTTTGAGATTTTGTTTATATGATTGGTTGCCCTACATGATCACAATTTATGACTGATCAATAGATTCACTACAGTTGATTGAATGATTTATTTACAGTGACTATAGCATATGATTACTTGATCAACTTTTGTGCATGCTATCATATACTGTCATTATTAATTTTTTAATCTTAGTAAAGTTACTAGTATGAAATCCGCTTTGCGAATATTATGTGATATCTTTAGTAAACGAAAAGAGATGAAAATATTTAACATTAATGTATTTCATAATAATATGCTTTAGATGACAAAATATATTCCATTTATCTTAATCATTTGTTTGTTAATAATTCTGATAGTGCTCATAAGACGGATTGTCCAGTCTGAAACAAGACAAATTGTTGATGTAAATATCTGTGTTAGCTATTTTGATTTAAACAAGTGACTTATCTTTTTTATCCGAGTTCTTACAATCGACAATATTGATTTATGAAATGAGTAGTTTTTAATTTCAAGTTACCTGGCAACTTTTTAACTCAATTTATTGTACGGATTAATCAAAAATTATATATTACGTAGGACCAACAATCATTAAGATTGGAAAAAAACACAAATCCATAAAAGATGATCTTAAAAAGGGATTAAAGAAGATTTAGGCGTGATTAAAAGAGTGATACTCTTCCTAGTCAAAAAGTGAAGACATATTCTTCATTACAAAATGCCGAAATGGACATCCACTCCTTATCTTGTTACACAAATTCTCCTTTAAATCGGGGAGACCCGTCTCATCTCAAGCTTAAGGTGAGTCAAATCTCCCTCACAAAGAGCAAGTGAGTAGTAAACAATCCTCCACTTGCTCTTTATGAGAAGGATTTTACCTGTCTTAAGCTTAAGACGGGGACGGGTGTGAGTTGCTGATCTTGTTATTGGGTTGATCTTGTTATTATAACAATTCCCTTAGATGGTCTAAGGTTAAAAAAAAGGTATTATAAAGACGTCGAAAGCTGAGATTAAGATAAAAAAAATACATGTTTTAGTTAGGTTTTGTTAATTGTAAATTTGTACTCCATAATAGTTATCTTTGACTTGGTTAATGGAGCGTATGATGACTTGTATAATATGACCTTATGTTTATTTGACTACTTAATTAATACTTTATTATGATAATCGGTCTAATTAGAATGTTTGTCATCATTATAAAATACGAAGTATCAATTTATTAAAACACAAATTCTTATTTGTGACGAACCGACCCGTTGCAAGCTTGCAATTTGTGACGAACCGACCTGTCGCAAGCTTGCGATGGTTCAAATTACCCTCACAAAGAGCAAGTGAGGGGTAAGTGGGTGCAAATAGAGTCCCCCACTTGCCTTGCTACTTGCTCTTTGTGAAAGGGATTCGACGCCGTCACAAGCAAGACTTATTGTTAGTTGTTACTCCCTAGTCCCTCCTATTCATAATAACATTTCCCCTTTCCATTTTCATCTATTCACAATACCTTTCCCTTTCTTTTTTTGGTAAACTTTTATACTTATTTTAATCACATCACCCCACAACAATACCCACAGTACTCATACTTTATCTTATTTTAATCACCTTATCCCACAACAATAATTATTTTAATCATTTCACCCCCACAATACAATCTCTCTCTCCAATCACATCACCCGACTACAATACTTTACTTTATTTAGTTACCACTCTTAATTTTTGGTTCATTCTTAAATGGGAAAAATTATTATGAATAAGAGAGAGTATTAAAATTACTCCGTATATAAGATGTTCAATTTTTTTTAAAAAAATCATTTTCGACCTGTACTTATTTGTATGACCGCATTTGGATCATTTTAGTTTTGGGCTTTGGATAAGAGTACAATACCCAACTTAATAAGGCACGTAGGGGCCCAGCCCAGCCATGAGCCATGGCCAACTGCACCAGGTTTCCCCTTGTGGCCTTGTTCAGGTGGCTGTCGGTTCGAAAAGTTTCGACGCCTGCTCCTGCTCCTGCT
Organism: Heliosperma pusillum; assembly: GCA_022085475.1. Classification (NCBI taxonomy): domain Eukaryota; kingdom Viridiplantae; phylum Streptophyta; class Magnoliopsida; order Caryophyllales; family Caryophyllaceae; genus Heliosperma; species Heliosperma pusillum. The sequence continues at coordinate 5,649 of JAIUZE010011121.1, forward strand.
CCTGCTCCTGCTCCGACACCCTTTGTTACTCAATTGAAACTCGCTCTTGACCCGTTACAAAGTAGGCAAATTCTATATGATTGATTTTTGTTTTTAAAAAATTCGCATTAGAGTAATTTTCAAAGTACTAAGCCGAGTCATTTAATGATTTTCGTTTGTATATACGTTAATTAACTCTAATTTTCAAATTAATCACTTACTTCATTCAAGTCTTCGGTAAAGATCATAACAAATCTTGAGCGATGCCCCTTACTTTAGACGGTTATGTTGTTGTGTGCCTCATTTGACACCAAAAGAAACTAATCCTAGAAGATTTGTAATTGACGAAATTACATCGATTTTTTAAAATATACTCCATATCGACTCTTATATTCGTGCTCGAAAATGGAAAAAATGACTCCATTCTTCATATGGCACAAGTTGCTAGTGAATTGAGATCCTCATAATAAACAAAACAAATAAAAAAGCTCAAAAAATAAATTGATCAACAAAGAACAAAAGTGTATCAAAATTAGTAATATTTGAACCATTAATTGTGTCAAGACTTCTCCTAATACATTCTTGCTAATCACCTTGACTAATTACCTATAACTATTTACAACAACAATAATTAATAAATAACTAAATCTACCAAAAAAAAAAGAGTAAAAGGAAGAGCACAAGTTTTAACTTTTCTCCCTTCACCCCTAAGATAGATAACGTAACTGTAAGACGGTATTAAATAAGAATTTGCGATAAAACCCTATTCATGCCAACAAAGGAGCATGACAACACATCTCCTAATAATATATAACCTTGCTCTTTGCTCCCTAACCACACCACTTAAACCACGGTTAACAAACTTCCTCTTGCTTCCTCCCATGGCTGAGCTACTAAACTTCATTTTCACAAGTTGTAGAAAGAGAGAATCAAGTGAAGTATGGTTAAGTTAACTAGGGTTTAATTGCTTGGTTGAATTGTGTGTTTTAGTAAGTGTTTGAATGAAGATTGAAGAGTTAAAGAGGGTTCTTATAGAAGGAAGTAATGGTCTTAGTAATGTAGGGTTGGTCTTCGCTAATGACCCAAAAACGATGGGGCATGAAAGGGCGTGCATTGCTCTCTTACCCACCAGACATTATGCTTGGTCCCACTTATTTTTGGGACTATTTTTTCCACTAAGATAAAACCAAAATAAATCATAGAGGAGGAAATAGCATTGTATCATGGAAATGGAAATGGAAATGGGTTATGAGAATGATCATTTGTTTGATTTTGGTACATGTATAATTGGAATTTTTTGAAGGTATTTGCTGTTATAGCAGAAGCGAGAAAGATAATAAATTGTGAAGAAAGTAATAAGTAAATTAGATAAATAAGTTTATTATCGAGTATTGATGTGATAGTTACGTCTATTAAGAAATATTTTATTGATGTTGAGAAGTTAATGCTTTCGAATTCATGATATGCATGTACGTATAATCGCTAGGATTAGGCAAATAGAGTATACGCAAGGAAGGAAACTCCCTAAACTAACTAGAGTTAATGATACTGAAGACTTAATGATTTCAGATTTATGTTAGTCCTTTGGAATGACAAGTACAGATTTAAGGCATGTTTTAACCTCGTACCTATTAAAGTGATTAATAATAATAATAATGAATTAATGATAACCATAGTTTAGTATTTTGTCTGTCTATTTGACTGTTACAAATGATGGTGAGATAAATGATTTTATCATATTTCAATTGCTCGATTCTTTTGTGTCACCCAAACATCGTCTCGGTTTTGTTTGGACTGAACTCAGTTGAACTGAAATAACTTCTTATGCTTTTACATATGTTTATTACTAGTATAGTCAAGAAATGCATTAGGTTCTATACATTTAAAAGCAACTATTTTTCATAGATAAAACCAAAAGAAAATAATGGAGGAACAATTTCATAATAATAGATAAGGAAAGATGAATAAGTGTAAGGGGTGTTGATGTGTTAAGTTAGAGATTTGTCATTTTCAAGGGATTGTTTTGTTAATATTGTGTAGGCAATACCTACCAACATGATGGGTCGGCCACAATGTTAAATAGGGAGCATCGATTTATATGGTTTGATACTATCTATGCATGGCTCCTCACTACTATTTGGTTGGCCAATAAGGTCTATACATATATATAGTGGGTATATATATCATTATTTTGTTATGATATTGACTCATCTTTCTCTTTTGTATTGGATGAATCAAGTAATATGTATTTTCTTTCTTAGATTAGTTGTCACTTCGAATATAAACGGTATCTGTTAATCTGTTTTGGTTAGGTTTTTGTTTTTGGCATATTCTAAGTCTTCTATATAAAATCTTATAAGGTACTATGTAATGTGTAAACTTTGTAACTTACCCTAATAGTTATGCATAATAACATATCATAAATTTCTTAATCTGAATCTGAAACTCGGGAAAGTATGTTGGGGTTGGACACTATGTTGTATCATTGTTGTGTGCTTTTAATTTTTTGGTACTAATTATATATGATTTCTCTAGTGAGTACTAACTAAAATTGGAATAAAACTATGCAAATTAGGTATACTATACTTAATTAAGTACTTCATCCAATTAATATGTTTGACTGATGTTATTATTGTTTCATGCATGTGACATAATTGCTAGTTAGTTTGCTTACAACTGCCTAATCCATAACGTGCATGGATACTTATAATAAAAATTGTATAGTTTGAAAGAGTTTGTATGGTGGTTGTCAACTTGTCATGCTTTGTTGTTAGGTGTTTCTACTTTCTTCTTCATATAAGAAATACTTAATAATATTAAAATTGCCTAATTTTTATATTAAATTATTCCTTCTAATTTGTTTTTGACTAAATGAATGATTGATTAGCTATTAATTAGGTATTATATTGTCATAGTTGTTGCTTATTATAGTGACGACCAAGTTAGTGTAATTGTTATTAAATCTTTAATACTCAACGGTCCAACAGAAACCTATTTGTGAGTTTATGAGACCTTGTACATACAAAGTCCCTAGACATAACAAATTAACAACATAAACACTAAGAACAAAGAATTTTATTTAATTTAATTTTGTAGACTTGACAATATGTTAAAAATTTCTTTAAAATTTGGAAATATGAAATATGAATTCCCAAAAAGAATTCATTCATACAAATGAAAAATTTGTTTTTTCTAACATAAAAATTAAATTTCACGAAAATTGTAGCTGATCATAAGAATGAGGTACTATTATGTAAACTTACATCTTAATGTGAGTTTGTTAAAATAATCCAGCTTCATGTGGTGTAGATCGAACACCCGCATGCGACCAGGCCATTTGGCATTCGCATGCTTTTATATGTAAATTGTGAGAAAATCAGTTCAGTTTTACCGGCCTAGGTTTGATCCCAAGATTCGGATTTGGGATCTCAGGTCTTAGGATCATCGGATTCTGATAGACTGATACCATGTGATCGCATAGTCCATCTCATTCTACTAATAAGAGAACGAAGTAATCGACCAAAACATATTTTATGCCAGTGTACTAAATTTTCGTCATGTAATTCGAATCATACAATAAACATGCAAACTTCATACTCTCTCGCATTTAACATGTCCTTTACATTTTTATTCTTTTATACCGAGAATTTGCTGAATAAGGTGTACTCGTATTATTTAGTTGCCGAAAACTCAAAATATATATCTTTTCTTTGATTATAAAAAAGGACAGAATGAATAAGTTAATGAATGTTCTGATGAATGTGCAGCGTATATCAAGGTTTTATAAAGTTAAGATTGAAGTGTCCCATGCCAATGTGCCATGATAATATGATATAGGCATCTTGTACTATAAATTCTAAAAAATATGTACTCTTTGTTTTTTTTTATTAGTCTTTTCCCAAATAACAAAGTATTCAGACAAATCAGACTTGAGGATTCCACGTGAAGTTCTCGTGATTATACTACTGTCATAACTTTTCATGTACTACCATAATTTTTTTTTTTCAAGGTTTATTTCAAAACAAAAGGACGTTATATTCAGTCATAATAATAATAATAATAATAATAATAATAATAATAATAAGAAGAAGAAGAAGAATAATAATAAGTATGAAGACATGGTGGGCATGTGTACTTGTTAGTTATGGTGCTTGAAGAAGTATTCCTTCTTTGTGATCGATTACATCTGTGTCATAGGCCCATACTTGTTCAATGACATGGTGATTTAGGATTTTAGATTTTTAGGGTTTCGTTTTTTATGTTTATCGGTTTGGTTTATTCATTTGCAAGAGTCGATTTTTACATTTTTAAGAACTTGATTGGGAAGTAAGAGAAACAATATTGGAATTTGAGAATTTGAGAATTAGAATCAGCTCAAGTAATGACAAAACCGATAAAACATAGTTGATGTTTTGTTAGTACCTTGATGAATTTAATTGAGTCAAATTATTAGCGTGCAATATATAGTTTTTAACCTATAAATACAGTGATGATAAAATGAAAGAAAAGGCTAGATATAAGTACAAATTTCGACGAGGTTTATCATTTAAGCTATGTTGCAGATTTGCTTACACCAGCCGATATTCAGTAGATTTTGCCTAGTATTGTCTTAAGTTAAGATTTCCCACAACCATCCTTTAATTTTATCGTGTTTGAATCAATTGTGCGTACTTAATAATGTCCAAAGTTAAACTTAGGATTGTCTTAATGGAGAATAAGTAAACATTACTATTTGCAAGATATAGCTTAAAGTCAAGACCCAAAAAATTGAAGATAATGAAGTGCAAGTAGTGATGACAAGACATTAACTAGACTTAATCTTAGCCAAAAGATTGAAAAATGTAGTAATAATAATAATAATAATAATAATAATAATAATAGAATAAAGACATTTAGATGTCAAAAAATGTTGAGGAAAGTAAGTAACAATGCTGAGTGTTATGGGCCCAGTAAATGGGCCAAAACATATGATATGGGACCCAGTTAGTAACGGGTCATTAGCCGTAACACACCATTGTCCGGTTTATGTCTTTGTCTGACCCAAGTATAGCACATGGTGAGTAGTTGAGTGATGACCACCTATGCATCTCATTGTCCAACTTGTATATTCATTGAACCAAAGTGCAAAATTATAGACATGATATATTATTACTCAATTTTCATTGAAGACGGGCATCATCCGTCACAAGCTGAAAACAAATAACGTCACTTTTATAATATGTAAGTGGTAAGGACAAATGAATCCCCCTACTTGTTCTCCCACTTGCATATTGTGAGAGGAAAATTATCCGTCTTTAACTTGTGATGGATAGTGCTCGTCTTAAGTGAGACATACGATATTATTATGTCAATATATGTTTTAGACAAAGTTTTCTAGACACCTATGGTACTTCCTTATCAAACAGGCTCCACATATTTTTTTTCTTTCTTTTTAATTGGTAAGAATTAGATCCAATCTTGAATTTATTGCACTTTGTTTCATTCATATTGCTTGATTGTACTTATGACTTATGAGTGAATGATGGTTAGATGAGAATAATGTTAGGTTCTTGGTGGGGTGACTTAAATCTATTTTCTTGATCGGTGGTGGAGTTACGGGGGTAATGTGTGTTACATTTAGCTATATATATATTTCTTCTGTTTCAATCAATTGTTTACCGTTAATTAAAATAGTCTTTCTCAAAAAATTTGAAGATAACAAATGAGTTAGACAAACGGAGTACATTGCATTGATGAAGAAAATGCTGTATATTACTAAAACATTGATTTTGTTTTGATTTTGCATCTGACTTTTTTTTAATGGTTTGCAATAAGGATACTGAGGTGAGTTTATTATCGGGTCCTTGATACTTCGATACCTCCAATTAGTTTATAGTAAGTCTCAAAGCACAAAAATAGTTTGTTTAAATAGCCTCATAAGGCCAAAAAAAATCAATGTTTTATTCCATTGTAAGAACTTCTTACTTTGTACTTTTTTAGATCAACTAGTAATTTATTTTTATAATTAATATATTTTACTTCTTTTAAATGTGGAGTACTAATAAATAAATAAGTTGGTCTCATTGAAGATGAGATAAATCCGTCATTAGTGAAGACGGGTCAGATCCTCTCTCACAAGAAGGCAAGTGAAAGGGCAAGTTTTCCACTTATCCTCTCACTCGCCTCGTTGTGAGAGCTATGTGCCTATGTCTCGTCTTCGATGAAAATTTGGGTGAACAAAAAGCCAGATAACTGACATGGATCAGCCATAAGGACACAAGGCCAAAAGTCGAAATGAGAGCTGAAAATTTCAGAATGTTGACAAAGCCCAAGTAATTACAAAGTCCATAAAATCAGCATTAGAAGTAAACTGGGCTGAAACAGTGCATGTTGCTGGAAGAATATGGGCTTCTTTTGGATGTCCATTTATTTGGACTAGGATTTTAAATAAAGTGGAAGTCAGGCATGCAAGTCCGACTGGGCCATCGTTGGCAGTATACGATTTTTTTGGTCAAACGAAACACATATTTAGTCGCATTAAAATGAGGGAAGAGAGAATTCGAACTTTGAAACTGTTCTCCACAATATATTTATCTTAACCATTATACTAATACCTTTGACTGAGCCATTTGTTGGTTTTTGGTGGGGCCGAAATTATAGTCATTTTAAAATATTGCTCTTTTAAAAAATAAAATATCAAGTCAAAGTTTATTATAAGTGCCGGTTTTAAGTTACTCGCTAAAGTCATAATATCCATGGAAGAATGTAAAAGAGAAAAAAAGAAAATTTAAAAGCCCAAAAAACGAATAGATCGTCAAAATAAAAAAGAATAGGTTGTCAAAACTCGAAGTGTAGGAAATTTTATCAAATTGTTGGGAAAAAAAATTAATGTCAGGGCTTAATCTGACATAAGATAGCTACGTCATTGTATACAATTTGTTATTTTTTTCATAGAATTCATTGTACACAAGCACACAACATAAATGAATTGTTACTAAGAACAAAAAATTAAAACTATTATTCAAATAACTAAAAATAAATTGCCCAGCTCCTTAACTAAAAGTTAACAAGGAAATCGAGTGATCATGGGAGAGAAAATATATATTGCATGGATATATTGATAAAGTGAGACATCTTATTATAGGATGACAGCCACCCTATACCTAATAATTATCTTGGGTAATATACATATTTTCAAAATATGCATGAACTTAAAAAAAAAGTATTTTAGTATATAAATATACTGAGCAAAAATAGTAATAATTCATTTACTGAAATTTTAAATAAATGTAAATATATGAATTTATTTGATGTTATTTTAAGGATGATACATAAGGATTAATAATAGATTTTGTATATTATATGTAAGTGGGAACATACCGCTTTCAATTTTAAAAAAAAAAAATAGTCGTCCTTAGAGAGATTTACTGTTTGAAATATTTTGTTGTATATGTTCACTTTTTTTGGTGAAAAAAGAATCTCAAACATAAATTTGATGTCTGGACTTTATTAGCCATTTGCCACGCTCCTAATACTTGAACATGTAAACTCAAAGAAATCAATCCCTATAAGTATCCAAATCCAAACAAGATAAAATAGCGATTAATTCAAATGGCAACTGCAAACAAAGTTGAATCAATAGTTGATCAACTAAGAAACATCGGAAATTACTCGATAACAACCCCTTTCACAATTCACAAAAATTGCAAAAATCAAACAAAATCCTCACAATAATCCATAGTTAGTACTAGTAAGTAGTAAACACTCTAATAAGTTGGTCCATTACATAACTAATCACAAGATTAGATCATCTAACTAATAACTAACTTACAACTACCACAACCAACCACGTGTAATCACTAATAAAAACTGCAGTAATTATTGTACTCCCTAATAAATCACCCCCATAAATACCTTCAGTCTTTCAGTACAAAATTCAACATTTCTCGACGGATTTCACTTTAAAAGTCAACCGTGGGAATACATCCGTTGAAAATTAACGACCAAAAAGTCTAACATAGTCGCAAACTCACAGTTAATTCTCTCTATTTAATCCGTACCTACTATCTACCCCCACTCTCCTTTCTCTATTCTCCACTATCACTTGCGCAACTCACTCCTTTATGCTCCCCCACTAATCTCGTCCTCCCTAATATAGTATAATATTCGTAAATTCTCGTTAAGACGGCTTTATCCATCTTAAACTTAAGACTGCAGATTACATAGGGGAAAACAAAAGATTTGTTTTGTATGTTCACGTGGGATGATATTTGTCCCGTTTTGTTATCCGTGTTTAGGACAGACTAGTTGTTTAATATTATCGTCTTGGCAGTAAGTTCAAAAAGTTCTCAGAACCGAGACGGAAAAATCCGTTAATTGAAATACTAACCACACTAGACTGGGTAGACTATTGGATTCATTAGACGGCCCTGCCTGTGGTCCTCTTAAAACGTCGGGAAATAACGGGAATTCTGCTGATTTTCCAGAACTTGGTCACATCAATGGCTTCTTTACTCGTCATTTTCTCTCTCCTCTCTCTTCTTCATCGCTCCGTTTCTCTCTCTTCTCCTTTCAGTAAGCTCACACTGTCTCTTGCAAATTTCAGTTATAGTGTACTTTAAGCATTGTAATCGTTATTATTTTGCTGATTTGAGCTGATTTATTTGTGTTTGTTGATACATTCATCTTGTTATTTTGTTCGATTTGCTGGATTTACCTAATTTTAGCTGATTCATTTTTGTTGAATGCTATGTTAATTGCAGTCTTTAAGTATTACTGGATTGTAGTGTGATTTGTTGTATAATAGAGTGAATTCATTTGATTAATGTGTTTGTGATTGTAAACTAATAATGAATTTGCTAGATTGTAGTGTAGATTGAGTAGATAATTGTGATTGCTGTGTACTCGGACCGTCCCAATCATTTGTTTACTTTTTTATTCTTTGTGAGACGTATTTTAATCAATCATTGGATGCGGTTCGATTCTGTGTTTAGTAGGGTAGGTTCAGTTGGTAATTGTGACTGTAGTAACTACAAATTTACTGGATAGTAATCAAGATTTAGTCGATAATTGTGATTATTACATTAAGTACTCTAGGTGATAGGGTAATTCTATTTTTGTTGCATGCATATTAATTGCATACCATAAGACTGCAGTTTGATTTGGTATATAGTAGAGTCGATTGTGATTGTGATCGTGATTGTGACTGCGTTGTGGTGATACAGATGTATCATACCACATTGATTGTGGGGGCTCAACCAACACAACCGACCAATTCAACGTAACGTGGCTGTCGGACCATTACTATACTGGCGGTGCAACCTCAGTTGTGTCACGACCTCTCCATTTCTCTCTCCTCCCGGAGAAAACTCTTCGTTTCTTTCCTCCCACCACCTCCGGGAAGAAAAACTGCTATGTCATCCCTGTAACGTCATCTAAGGGACGTTATCTGTTCCGTACATTTACTGTGTATGATAATTATGATGGGAAGAATCATATGCCGTCTTTTGAAGTTTCGGTCCAGAACACTGTTGTCTTCAGCTACAAGTCACCATGGCCTGAGTCGATTTCTTCTGACGGTGGTTACTCTGATCTATTGGCTTTTGTCGATGGAACGGAAGCCAATGTTTGCTTTTATTCAATTGCCACTGATCCTCCCATAATCGGAACGTTAGAAGTCATCGAAATCGATCCGACAGCGTATGACTCCGCAACCGTGGGAAACGACTCCGTTTTGGTCAATTATGCGAGGTTGTCCTGCGGTCAGGATCAGTGGGGCCCTGGGTTCAGTAATGATACTGATTTTTTCAGCCGCTCGTGGGATTCCGATGCCAAGTTCCGCTCATCCAATATCAAGGGTATTTCGGTTATTACAACGACGAATGATATTAGCGGGGTGAACCAGAAGCCGAATTACTTCCCCTTGAAGCTGTACCAAAGTGGAGTGACCTTGAGTTCAGATAAAGGCGTGTTGGAGTATGAGCTGAGCGTTGATGCAAAATTGGACTACTTGTTGTGGTTTCATTTTGCTGAGATGGATCCTAGGACTACCAAGGCTGGTCAAAGGGTGTTTGATGTGCTGATTAATGGGGCTAATGTGAATCGCATTGATGTTTTTAAGGCGGCCGGAGGCAGACTTAAGGCATATAGTTGGCATTACGTTGCTAAGAATTTGAGTAGTACTACATTGACTGTTAAGTTGAATCCAGTTGTTGGGGTGCCTATACTAAATGGGTTGGAGAATTATGCAATTGTTCCAGCTGATCTTGCTACTGTTCCTGAACAAGGTATGTGAAAGTATTCAGATAGACATTATGCCATATTTCAATGATACAAAGAAAATCTCGCTAGGGTTGTTCGGTTCTTCCATGTCGATGATTTATAAGTACATTTGTATAGTTGATACCTATATGGTTTTAGGATGCTTAGGAAGGCTGCTGAGCTTTCAATGTGGTCTTTAACAAAAGAGAAATGACAAACTAATTAGGGCTACTTTGCTCGTCTGCTTATGGTCAAGAGTCTCTAGTCTATCTTAATATAGCGCAAGCTAATTAGGGCTACTTTGCTCGTTTGCTTGACTCTGTAGTTTCATGTCAATTCTCTGTTTGTCTACTGGTTTGGTATGGTCCGACTTTCTCCGAGATACACAGTTAGCATAAGGGATTTTTCTTAATGGGGCATGGGGTTTCCGGAGTACCTACATGGTGGTCAATGGTGATACAATTACTTACAATTCCTGATGCGAAACATGTTCACAGTTGTGGCTATGAGGGCTTTGAAGGAGTCACTTCGTGTACCAGATAGAATGGGATGGAATGGTGATCCGTGTGCTCCTGCTACTTGGGATGCATGGGAAGGAGTTACCTGCCGTGCCAACAAAGAAGGAAATGCCCTAGTTATATCGCAAATGTAGGTTAATCAGATGCTGTACATATTTCACCCCACCACTCCCTATATTTCTCTGTGTCCTTTGTCGTGCCCCGAAACTGACTGCTGATTTGTGTTTCAGTAACCTTGGAAGCCAGGGCTTGAAAGGATATATTAGTGATAAGATCAGCCTATTGACAAATTTGGCCAGCCTGTAAGTCTCTTTTACACAATTTAATATATTTAAATTCACCCGTAATAGCAGTAGGTTTTTGACGCCTTGGTATTTCGCAAGGCACTTAAGATATTGACCATTTATCATTTCTTACAAACAGGAACTTAAGTTCTAACTCTTTAACTGGTACTTTGCCAGAAGGCCTTGGTCAACAATCTCTTGTAAACCTGTAAGTACATCAAAATCATAGTTATCAATAGTTTATACTGTTCTTTCTTATTGCATTTGTTACCTAAGATTAAGAATTCACTGATGGTACTCAACTTTTGGTTTGCTTAGTCGCTCACTTAATTAAAAGCTAAAAGAGATTGAGTTATGTCAGCTTTAGTGCATGTTTTGTGCTGTGATTTTTTCGTCATGAATTTAAGCATTTGTTCTTAGCCGGATAAAATCTGTAGTTTATGTTAGATTAAAAAGCACTCCTTCTCACACCAATGCCATCTCTTAAGAAACTAATAAATGAATATTTGGGAAATATAATGAATCATACTCACAACCGGCAAAAATCATGCACTGACATTGGAGAATATAGCAATGTCATGTAGACTTACCTCTAATTATGCTTAAGCAGACGAAAATACATACACACTTTAACCAGAGAACTTTTACTCATTGGTATTAAATCTCGGTTTGAGATTTTGGAAACGATGGCCGCTGCCGGATTGTTGTTGCAGCATAACTGTAGCCAATATGGCCTCAAAGTACAGTAACTTTTAAAACCTTTATTATTTGGTCGCAATGCAGGGTCACGACCAACAGCGTGTTCACCTAGATATAAAAATCATGCATTAAACATCTTCTCCAAAAACTGAAGTGAAGGAAAAGAACATCTAGTCTTATCATGCGAATACACAAGCTGGTTGAAAATAGGGACAGTTTTCATGAAATAGATAACAAAAATTTGAAAGACCTCAAGTGATTATGTGACTAATTTATTAAAAAGCAGAACTTATAGATTTATTTTTCTTAGTTTTAATCTTAGAAAGAATGTGCCAGCTACTGCTACTGATGATCTGCATTAATATCAAATACACAGTTTTCATAATGCACTCGTCTTTTTACTGTCTCTTACTTGCACATGTGTTGCTCAGGGATCTGTCATATAATGAGTTTACTGGCCCCATTCCTGAGAGTTTTGCTTCGTCTACAAATCTGCGGCTTGTGTAAGCGCTATTCCTTTCTTTTTTATACTTGTTCTGTTGTTTATCAAAACATGGCTACCATACCATCCCATTTGTGATTGCACCATATTACACAGTAAGGGATATTTTCCCGATGACCCCAAGAACATAAATTACTTCGATAATGGTATTTTATTTCATAACTAAAAGATGCACAACTAGCCCAGTTAGCCATTTTGTTGGGGGTGATTACTCGTTCATAAAAATAATTAGGACGAGGGCCAGTGGACCACTTATGGACTTGGCACCTTCAGTTAGAGATGGTTGCACAAGTTATAAATTTGATGATTGTGGCTGTTCCCAGTTTATGATTGCTTGTTCTATATTTATGTGTATCAGGCTGTTGAATGATAATCAATTGGAAGGACGGGTACCAGATAAAATTTATTCTGTCGGTGTCCATGGTGGAGCTATCGAGTATGTTCTACTTCTCTTCAGAACGACATTTTTTCCAACAGTTGTAGGATAATCAGAGGTGTGAAGTGTGAACAATGGTAGAATAATCCCTTGGTGAATTCTCTATTTTTTTATGCACATGAATTGTTCTTGTCAGCAGCTTACCCAACGATAGATTAAGTGGTTAGTAGTCTGGTAGTATACGAGGAGTTCTGATATTACCTTTCATAAGGTAGTGAATTATCGTAAATCAGCTTTGTTGACAGATTTATATAATTTTTGCATTATTTGATCTCACGCTAATGGTTTCAAAGTACGATTCATGTTAGCTGATCACAAATCATTATGGTGTAAGTCTTTGTATTTTAGGCACATGCTGACGTTTAGCTTTTACTGCAGTCTCTTTGGGAACAAGGGCCTATGTGGTGTTCCACCTTTGCCAGAATGTCCCTTTTTCTGGGATAGTGGCCGATTGTCTACTCGCGGCAAAATTGCAATTGGCATATCTTGTGCTATTGTTTTTGTTTTGCTGATAGTGCTGATATACATCTGCATCAGAAGAAAGAGGAATGATTATGACTTTGGCCTACCGCATGAGTTAATGTGTAAGTTGATTTTCCATAATTCTCATCTCTCTTATACCATTATGTGTTGTGTGTATGCTGACGAGTACTGAACTTCATACCAAAATTTACAAATATTCCTTGAGATACAATCATCAAATGGCTCCCTTTGACATTCAAGATCTCTCGATTCTACTATTACATTTGTTGCATAAAAGAGGCTGTCATACTGTGATGGGTATACATAATAATTGCATTCAAGTGAATTTCATTTTTGGATTTTGGTGGTTTGGGAGGAGGTAGGAAGGCGATTGTGCCTATCAGCCCGACAAAAACAATAGCCTATAGAAACCTATTCTTGATCTTAGGGCCTTCGTTACGAGTTCTCACTCCTATAAGATTGTTTTCTGGTCTCACTCCGCATTATAAGTTTCCGGATGTTGTCCAACTCACTCGAGCACTAGTTATCACCTATAAACACGAAAGCTATTAGTTTTGTCAGTGACCTAACATAAAGCTTATTTTATCTTAGTGGCCTAAGGTAAAGCTTCTTTTAAACTGTCAATATATTCTCACCTATCTGGGTTGCACACATTGAAAAAGTTTATGATTTCCTTTCTTTAAGGTGTTACGGAGTATTTTTTACGCTTTCATGAATAATTTGGATTGATGCCTCAATCATTTGGGTTTGTATTTTCAGCAATGGCTGCAAAGAGGAACAAGTATCAGAGGCAAAAGTCTTTGATGGATCTTGAGATGGAAAGTCAACATGCCAAAGGGTTAATGCCATCAAGGACCCTACAATAGCAAGAGACGTCGTTAGACAGGAACAAGTTTTGGTCACATTAGGTCTAATTTAAGTGGAATTATGAGCAACGCGAGTTATGATCAAAGAGTGATCCAGCATAATCGAAGATTTTGACAGGTTTGGCTTCTTCCGAACAATTTGTTGTAAACAGTGGTCACGACACAACCGCATTCCTTGACAAATGCAGCTCATCTCATTATATTCTTTGGAGATAACATTAAAGGGGAAATGCCCTTATAATTGTCTCATACACATTTCTTGGATGCATTTCGATTTGTCAACACGTAGTTGTTACTGGTCCCTGATCCAAACATCATTATCTAGCTTAACTTATTGGAATCTCAGCAGTGTAGCATATAGTTTTATTTTGTATATTGTATGTATTGGTGTCCACTTACAAAATTGTATACAAGATTCATACGTTTTCTCGTTACTAGAACTGAATTGTTCGAATATGTTAACCGTGTCTGTCAAAGCATTCCGAAATTGTTTCCGACTAGATTCTTGTAGCAGTGAAAGATGGAAGGATTTTGATGCATTTTGACATAAGTTGATATTCTCGTATGATTTCTAAAAATGCACGGGTGTTTCCATTAAGAAGGGACTTCTATTTGTGATGTGGGTTGGAATCTTGAAATTTTCAGGCGGATGTCTTGAACTTTGATTGTAAGTTCGTGATCGACTCATCGACTGTTCTTTACATGGTGTAATTCAAACGTGTTAGCGATGTACTTGTATTACTCGTATGCATTTATAATCTGCTAATGACCTTTTCCTTTTACTTTTCTATAATCTTCTCATCCCAGATTATATTTTCAACGGATGTATGCTTAGTTTACTTCGAAGGCACAGTACATAGTTCAATGTGAGGGTACATCGACAAATGTTCGACACTTTGACGCATTGCTTAGGGCAATTGATTAATTCTCTCACAATTGTTGAACACATCGTTTAAGGTGTTGCCGTGTGACCGAGTGGTCAGCCTTTTGCCAAAATGGCAAGGGAAAGCTTGACCCTAATTTACCCTCGCAATAAGACACTTCTCCGAATCCTCGCTTAGTGAGGATGCCATCTTGCACCTCACAACCTTTTTTTCAAACAAAGAATTAAGTGTCGTGTCTGTTGATAAGATGCTCTTCATCTACAAATTGCAAGCTTGCAGTATATCAATATACGAGAAGGAAGTAGCTTCCTGTTAAACCCTATCTTAACCATAACTCTCGCTGAATACATGTCACATTTCATCACAAGCTAAAAACGGAGTACATGAGACCCATTTAAAACGAAATGTAACGATAATAAATTTTCTAAGCTATAGCAGGTTGTCGTTACAATGGTCACATTTGTCGATAACATGACGATATTGGCCCGTGTTCAGCTTACGACGGAAAGTGTCCATCACGGTCACAAGCGAGACTTTCTAATCTTCTAATGCGTAACCTCGAGGAATGATATGTAGCCAGTGATGTAGCTGTTTCCTCGAGCTTGTGCATTCTGTCAGGTTTATACTATTCTCCACATCATAAATAAGCTACAAGTCACTATTTTGTATGTAGCCCAAGGAAAATTATGCTGTCAAAAATAAAAATAAAAAGTCACTACTACAGGTTTTTTTTTACAGTACTATATACAGTAAATCGATCACTAAATAGATCAAACAGTCAAATGCGCGTCCAAAAAAACATACTCCGACATACTTCCTCCATTCAACTACACTCTACCACTTTCATTTTTGCACACTATTCATGAGTCGGCATCTAATTGCAATTTTCTCTCAATATATAAGTGAAAATATATTCATGTGTGATCTTGTTTGATTCGTCTTTACGAGTACATTATTAATATCCAACTTTTATAATTTTTGCAAACACGTAATTAACGATATTTACCGCGTAAAATACGTCTCGGCAAACGTGAAAAAATAATTTGGTAGAGTGGAGTTGAATGGAGGAAGTATCTCATACTTTCTCTTATCTAGACCAAGTTATTCGTTTCCTAGAAATATGTGAGAAGAATTTTGTATATTGACTAGTTTGATCGGGAAAAGATCAGTTGTATAATATGTGCTGTTTTGTACGAGAATTTGACAAGTTGATCATATAACACTATAAATGATCGATTTAGTTTTTTTTTATACGGTAAGAAAGAGAAGTATTATCAGAATGTACAATATGTTATATGTCTCTCATAGTATAATGATATTATAAATACTCCTATACGAACTACTCCTATAGTCCTATACTAAATAACTTAAAATTCGAATGTCATTAAAAAAAATCAGTAGGTCTTGCTTGTGACGGATCGGATCTTGCGACGGGTATTTTGTGAGAGGAAATGGGTAGAGGGGACAAGGAGGGCACCCCCCATGTGCTTCTCCACTCACCCTTGATGAGTATTTTGTGAGAGAATATGGTATCCGTCTTAAGCTTGCGACGAATAGTGTCCGTCACAAATGAGAATTTGTGAAAAAAAATAGGTTTCCATATATAACAACCAAATAAACCAAGTGCTAATTAAACAGATATTTACCATGCGTGTAATTGTACCTAACATAATTAACTAAGATGAACATTGACTAGAAAAATACAGCTATCTACAACAATGAACATTGACTTCAGAAAAAGATAGGAAGATAAGGAGTTTAAGGACGATGTAGTACACTTGAAACACTATTCATTGCACTAATATTTCTATCTATCTTTCCAACAACAAATTACAACTATGTATATACACAAATTCTTATTTAAGACGGATATCATATTCTCTCACAAAATACCCATTAAGGGTGAGTGGAGAAGCACATGGGGGGTGTCCACCTTGTCCCCTCTACCCATTTCCTCTCACAAAATACCCGTCGCAAAATCCGACCCGTCTTAAGCAAGACCTACTGATGTATATAACGTGTGTTTCTAAGCTTATTTTTAACAATTAGTCGGCCACCTTAGTTATTGGGACAAGAGGCTCGCACGGTCGCACCTTGTGGTAGAGTGAGGGGAGCTAGTAGAGGCGCTTATCCTCGTTAAAGTTTATAAACTAAGAAATTTAACTTTAAAATTTTGTACTTTTTCAAGTTTCGTTTAGGGCACTACTTAATTTTTTCCTTCCGATTCCAAACCTCGCCTTCGTCACTGCTGACACTGTCTTCGGCTCTTCGCCCTCGTTAAAAATTGTAAACTTCAAAATTTAACTTAGATCTTTCGCTCGCTGCTGATGGTTTGATAAGTGATACGGTTGATTTTCCATAGTTCAGCGAAATCTTATCACGTTAACTCGATGACTAAATGTTAGATATTTATTTATAAAACTCGATTACTTATTATTGCTCCTAGATCCGTCACTGGCCATTTGTGAAACAAATGAAGGCTAAACTATTTAACTATTACGTCGGTCCAACTGCCAAGCCAGCTTACTTCAAAGTCTTCCCTCTACAAGTTGCCCAATCATATTTGACTTTTCAACCCGTTGTATTGAATATTTGCAAATTTTTATTTCAGACGGACCATTTTCGTCTGAAAAATAAGACGGTATTATGTTGCCACTTTTTCATAAAATGTAAGCATAACTTATATCAACTTGTTTTCAATAGTGGTTACATCTAACTGTAAAGTGGTTACAAAATCTCGTCTTATTGTTTCAGACCAAAATGGTCCATCTAAAACAAAACCAACTGTTGAACTATTGATGCGTGCCATGTCAACAAAATAAGTAACGACATCATACACCATATGAGATTATGACCATACCCTATTTTAACCAATTGAATTTAATTTCGGAAAATTCGCATGGTACTCCCGAGGTTTGTAATTTTGCACGAAATGCCCAAAATTTTGATTTATAAAACTTTAAGAGGCCATAACTCGTGTTTGCGAGATCATAAAGTGACGATTTTTTTTTCAAATCGATCATCTTTCCGAGAACTACGATTTGGGAAAAAAAAATTATTGTATTTGGATCCCGTGAGGAGTTATTGCATGTCAAAGTTCTTTTGACCGAACAAACTTTGAGCGAGCATATCTCTTGGTTACAAATTCCGAACTCGACAATTTTTTTTTCAAATTGTAGTACTTGGAAAGACGATCGATTTGAAAAAAAAAAATAGTCACTTTCTGATCTCGTAAACACGAGTTATGGCCTCTTAAAGTTTTCTAGATCAAAATTTTGGGTATTTCGTGCAAAATGACAAACCTCGAGGGTACCATGTGAATTTTCCGATTTAATTTTATCGGATATGGTCAAATATTTATAGTGGACAGATCATGCTTTCAACCAAATTCATCTTCATATTATCACGTGGATGCACCTGCTTGTTTGTGATTATAATTTATAATAACTATAAAATACCACAAATTCTTGTTTAATACGAATATTATCTGTCTTAAGCTTAAAACGGATCAAATGTACCAAGTCATGTAACAAATTGTCCAGAAATTGCCAATATTTTAGCCCTATTAACTCTATGTGGTAATATTTAATATGTCTTATAATTTAAAATGGATTAGCCGTCTTAAACAAGACTTACATATAATATGAGTATATGACAAATTTATAGGATAGAAACAAAGATATACGAATTAAAGGTATACTGAGAAAATTGTCGTCAAATCGAGTTTTTAGTTCGTGCTATGTGCAATGAAATACTTTGTATTGAGTTTTAATATTGTTTTAAAATACTCGATTGTCATGTGTAAAAACCACAATAGCATAGAACATGTGTATAAATGTATATTATCGTATACTCCCTCCGTCTTATTTATTTAATTGTCTTTTATATTTTTTGTAAGAAGTATTTTAATCATAAACAAACAAATGATTGAGACAAATGGAGTATAAAAATGTTTTAAAAACGAGGAGTTTAATCATTATACATATTACAAATTTACAATGGCCTTAATTGAATATGTACGCACTTTATTGCTACTTTCATTCCATTTTTATTGTAAATTTACCCACAATGATAAATTATCGTCCTTTTTTCTTTGAAATACCCCAATTACTTATCCCTATATAAATTAAGGTAAAATAGCAAACGTCTAGTGTGTCCCTAATTATATAACTAATTTCGTCCCACCTTTACAATTAAATTGGCCCTATGTACTTTAAGTCAAGTTGATATTTAATTTCACCATTTTTTAAATTAAATTATCCATCAACCACGATTAGGACAATAATAATAATCACCATTTCTAGTTTAAAACCATTTTAATTCAAGACAGTTCTCACAGTTGCTCAAAATAGTGTGATGGAAATTAAACAAAGTTATGAAAGGTCTTAAATTAAGAAAGTTTTAAGCAAAACCCACTGCACCTAAGAACCGTCATAGTTGATGATGGCTTAGGATCAAAGGCGGTGGTCCTACATTGACCTAGCCATTTAGGGAATCATGCTTAATTAAATATGAAAAATGTAGTTTTATGTGCATCTAAAATGTGTGGAATTATGCTTCCATCGTGTAAAGTTAATTGATCGGCTATTCGCATGATCGCATCACATAGCTTACCCTTCTTTACATGATCACGTCTTCGAATATGCTACGACACACCACCAATCCACATTTTTAATGATATCTAGCAATCAAGTATTTCTCATCTTCTTAACGGATATTAATTTAAATAACTAAATGTTTATTTATATTAAACATGACAAGCTCGTCGACCAAATCCAGTTCATATGATGGGTCTTGATAAATAAATTAATTAAGGGAGATTAAGCCGATTTTGATGTTCTTCAAGGTTCCAATTCAAGCCGACTTACTTTTAACTTGATGAGTCAGGTGTTGATCGAGTTAAATTTAATTAAGATAACATGCATACAAAGTATGCATTAAATTCTACGAATTGAATGAATTGGAGCTAATAATATAATTGTAAGAATATACAGAGTATTATTAGCTTTATGTCAACTAATACTAATACTCGGTATGTATTAACGTTATTGAAACATTATTTGTTTAATTAATTTGCGGGGTTTCACAAACTAACAAACAATCTTGAACAATTCAGTTTGGACAAATGATTTGGACATATAAATTAAGTTGTGAATCATTTTCGAGCTTGATGGTGTCGGTTGATTTCTATTAGCTCTAAGTATATGTAAAACTCAATATTAAAAATGATTTGAATATATAAGGAGTTATTTTTTCAGTCAATTGCTCGATTCAGTAAGTATTAATCTCTATTATTGCTATATTATATTATTATTAATAATGTTATCATTTATATTAATATTTCATTTTTATTTTTATTATTATTATTATATTACTATTTTGTTTTTTATATATCTTATTAGATTATTATTAGATTATATTAATGTAATATAATTATTATTACTAATGAGTAATATTATAATAATATTTATTATTATTATTATCATTATTATTATTTCAATTCAATTCAATTCAATTTAGTTCAGTTAAGTTCAATTCAAGTCCACTAAATTTGTTCAGTTAAATTCAGATAATTTCGAAAAGTGCCTAACGCTCTAACTGTAACGAAAAAATTTAAAACCCTTGTGCATGCGTCATTATCCAGTAGATTCCACAGTAACATTTACATTATGCAGCTAACATCGTGTAGCTTTAGCCTTTAGGAGCCTTTTTTCTTTACTTTATTTACTTTTGTTTCGTGATGCTCATCCGTGATTACTCTTCTTTATTAATTTATTAATTAATTTATATTATCTATAACTACCTTGCAAATATCACTTGCTACATCCAACAAAACAACCAAGGTTAATTGGTCAAGGACTTTTACCCAACTCAAGTTTTCCTGAGTGAATATATTAACTATTAAGTGCATTGCACACTTACTTAGTTACTGCTCCAGTACTTCCTCAGTCTTAATTATTTGTTTAACTTGAGTTAAAATACTCCATCACGATAACGAACAAATGTAATGTTCTACAAGTAGTTAATTGTTTAGTCTTTAAAAGCCGATTGGTAATTTTCTGAAAGATTATATATCTAACATGTAAATAATAATGTGAGACATAATATACATAACACTTGAAGCTAATAAAAATGGAAAAAAATATTACATAAATGTATGAGCCTGATCCAGGCTCACTAACATGATTAATCACTAAAAAAATTTAATCCTCCGGTAATTGGTCGATGTACATGTGCGATAAAAGATATTTACGCAAATATTCAGAAACACTTTTTATCATTATTATATATATCTGTAATCTGTAATATAATAAGCGACATTTTGAATTCCGATATGAAACTAAATTCAATTGGTGAAGATGTTATTTTCATCAACCACACTTATAAGATTAATTAACGACTTAACGTTATATTCAACTTTAATATTTGGACGTGTCGACGTATTATTTAAGAATATATGAAGAAAGAGAAAAAGGCAAAGGCGCAGCCCTAAATTTGTATGCATGTGTGTTTGTTATAAGTGCGTTATTATGCATCATATATTAATTAATATATGAAGATCCTAAAAGCATATGTTTATCTCTAGCTATCCCTGGATTTGTTCTTTTGCACTTAAAATATTAATCATGAGTTTATCTTAATCATTAGTTTATTAATTAGTGCCTCATGTATTAATTATCAGTAGGTCTTGCTTGCGACGGATCGGATCTTGCGACGGATATTTTGTGAGAGGAAATGGGTAGAGGGGACAAGGTAGGCACCCCCCATGTGCTCTTCACTCACCCTTGATGGGTATTTTGTGAGAGAATGTGGTATCCGTCTTAAGCTTGTGACGGATAGTGTCCGTCACAAATGAGAATTTGTGATTAATTATAGGGTATGTAACTCCTTCCAACTCCCAAGAGCCTTTTCTGTTGATGACCTAATTAATCTAATTCACCTGATTAACATCACACCTCATCACTGTCTTGCTTGGGTGTTGCTTAACTTTATACTACTACTATTATGCAACGGTTAGTTGTGAGTAGACGACCCGGTAAATTAACCCGATCCTATAATTCAACTTGTGCGCGAATTAAGGATCCGAATTTGACCTGAATTGATTGGACTGTTTTTTATAACACACTGATTATTACCATTAAATAACTTGATATTGACCTGATCCTGAAGTTATCTGACTCGAATCAACATGTCCTGGTGTACATGTTTGCCAGGTTTGGTTATAAGGATACTTTTTTAATAAATAAAATCGTAATATTATAATTATAATGCTTATGTATATCACATTGCTATCATTTAGTTAAATACAAAATTTATGGAGTAATAAATAAATCTATTATACATTCTACAACGGTTTTACGACAGCTTATATTTAATTTCTTTAATAAGTTTATTAAAAGACCGTCTCTCATGAGACCTAATCCAGACAGGGTAGACATTTTTTTATCAAAAAAATCTAATCTAGTAAAAACGGTAAAAGCTTATTATTGACATAAATACTTCTCATATTAACAATAGATCACATATTAAATTTATCGCTCCTACTAATTCAACAGCGAACGAGAGTAAAGAAATATATAAAAGAAAGAGGTTACAAGCTTGTGACGGTCAGGATAGCGCGACAAATTACGAGGACAAAGCGAGCCAAGATCAATACTCGAATAGCACAACAATTTTTACTTAGAAAAGCAACAAACTTCGTACAAGAGTCGTTAGCGCGTGGAATAGTCAAGTTGGGGTGTGGGGACTTTGAATCGATTATCATCATCTACCAACAATATTCAAGCCTCAAGCAAGGACCCCTCCCTCCGTCCGTACATTCTTTTTTTATTATTTATTTATTTATTTATTTATACAATTACAATATTGATGCAAATAATGACATAATGGGATGAGACAAATTAGTTTATTTATGTATTTCAATTTGTAAAGAATTCTTATTGGTGTGGGTGCAACTGTGCAAGTGTCACATTATTGAGCATTGGTTTGATTAGGTAAATTTGACATTTGGATAGATACATATAGGTCGACTCATTTTTAAGTTATTACTTTCTCCATTCAACTCCACTCTACCAAAAATTTTTTTCACATTTGCCGAGACGGGTTTTACACGGTAAATATCGTTAGCTACGTGTTTGCAAAAATTATAAAAGTTAGATATTAATAATGTACTCGTAAAGACGAATCAAACAAGATCACACATGAATATATTTTTTACTTATATATTGAGAGAAAATTGCAATTATATGATCGCTTGTGAATAGTGTACAAAAAAGAAAGTGGTAGAGTGGAGTTGAATGGAGGAAGTATTTTATACTGTGTTATTTTTTGTTTTAATCGGTTTTTTTTTCTGTAGATGATTTCATAAATAGTTATTGATTAAGTTGATTGGATTGTTTATCATTTGATCATTTTCACCTTGTTGGTATTACAGATTTTAGGTCGATTATTCTGTTGTTAGGTGTTTAGAAATTTGGTAAGTCAAGTACGAGTTGGATAACTTTGTTCATGTTTAGGATTTTGTTGTTTGCTAATATGTAGATAAACAATCAAAGATTGGAAATGATCCACTAAATTCTGAGACTCCTGCTATTGTCGGAGGCGTCTCCAGTTGGCGAGATTGCACTAAGCATTTTTCTCGTCAACTGGAGTGTATAAAAGAGTGCCACCTTCGTCTGTAATTCAAAGTTAAATACAAAGTATGTTGGATCTTTTTACCCAGATTCATGTCATTTATGAGCCTGATTATTTTGGTCTACTTCCAAATTAATATTATGTTTGACCCTTTGGCAAAGACCATGCTTTTTTGAGCCAGCTCGCGTTAATTAGAATTTAAATTATTTTCTAAGTAATTTTACTTAGGTATAATTAACTTGAATGACCAATTTGTCATCTAAGTCAACTTAAATCTGTCATGTAAACTCATGTCTAAACATGTTTGATAAACAATTTAAGAATCACTAAATATATTTTAAATAACTATATTATCACATCTCTTGCACAAAATTTTGAATGCCAAATAACTGAAAGCATTTTTTAAATAATGCTCAAAAAATAAATATTTGTTGTTTTGGGTCGGGTTTAAAACTATTTATCAAAATGGTGTCCACGTAGGCTCGGATTTCGCGAACCAATAACACGGAGGAAACACGCCATTGACAATGGCGTGTTTCTAGTGAGTAGAAAAATGCAAACTTACAAAAATTGACTAAAAGTAAACACGCCATTGGGAATGGCGGGTTTTCTTACAGAGACACGCCATTGGGAATGTCGTGTCTATGAACAGTACAATTTTTTTTTTTTTTTAGAAAAAAAAAATAAAAATTTAAAGACACGCCATTGGGAATGGCGTGTTTGTTCCGTATTTCAGGTTTTGAAAACCCGAGCCTACGTGGACACCATTTTGATAAATAGTTTTAAACCCGACCCAAAACGACAAATACTTATTTTTTCAACATTATTTTAAAAATGAACTCCAAATAACTTTACAAACCAAGGATATACTTAAACGTTTTATCTCACACTAAAAACAATTTAAATAAAATTAGAGCATGCTAATAGTTTCCCTCTCATTTTTGTTGTGTGTTCAACTATTCCTATCCTTTTTGACATTATCTAAATCACATTTTGTGATCGAGTGATTATAAGAACATCGAAATTAAACAGGAAAATCTAATCTCATGACGGATAAATCTTAATAGCCTTACTATTATCGCAAATTCTTATTTCAGACGCACCATTTCCGTCTGAAAAATAAGACGAGATTATGTTGTCATTTTTTGATAAAATATAATTTCAGCTTATATCAATTTGTTTTCAATAGTTGTTATATCTAACTGTAAAGTGGTTAAAAAATCCCGTCTTATTGTTTCAGATAAACTCTTTTGGTCTGAAATAAGACCAACTGTATTATTATATGGACCAAATAACACTATTACTTTCAATTATTTTGCCATATTTGGTGCATGAATATCTTACACTCCCAAGAATTAAATAATAAGGGCAAACACGAGAGACGTATGCCCACTTGTTGGGGGACCTTGACAAAGAACAACGTCGGTAACATATAATATGTTTAATTAATGAGTAATTTTATTTTGTTTAAAATTCCACTTAAATAAGTAAGGGCATACCATACCCTAAACAATGAGGGCACTTGTACCATATGTCCATATCCAACGTGCTTAAAGTAAGGGCGAATAAGATAAAGCCAGTGAAGATGTAATCAAACCTCCCATCTTTTCTCTCATCTTTTCAATGTCTATCTATCATCAGTAGGTCTTGCTTAAGACGGGTCGGATCTTACAACGGGTATTTTGTGAGAGAAAATGGGTAGAGGGGACAAGGTGGGCTCCCCCCATGTGCTCTCCACTCACCCTTAATGGGTATTTTGTGAGAGAATATGGTATCCGTCTTAAGCTTAAGAC
The DNA here is from genome assembly GCA_022085475.1 of Heliosperma pusillum. Classification (NCBI taxonomy): domain Eukaryota; kingdom Viridiplantae; phylum Streptophyta; class Magnoliopsida; order Caryophyllales; family Caryophyllaceae; genus Heliosperma; species Heliosperma pusillum. The sequence continues at coordinate 30,966 of JAIUZE010011121.1, forward strand.
GGATACCTCGGTCTGAAATAAGAATTTGTGATCTATCATATTTGTCTTAAAGATAGGGTATGACACATTCACACCACGGTAACAAAAGCCGCTGATCTTTCTTAAGATGTAGGTATCCGTCTTAATTTTAAATCTGATCAAAATATCAACCCACATGTACATATATAACAAATTATTTGTTTTTTTTCCTATGAATTATGCTTTTGTGTTACTGATTCCAAATGAGAATATTTAATTCTCTTAAATGTAAGGCGAGTATATATACCAGTATAAAATGAAAATTTATCTAATAAGAGTAATTTTGTGTTTTTTTCTTCTATAAATCGAAACACAATAAACATAAATGAAATAACTATTGGTTAATATCCCGTGTAAGGCGGACTTTATACATCGTAAAACGGATTGTACTGATAAGTCATAACTACTATTTGAATTTTACAAGTCATTTTCATGTAAGTTTGATCCGTTCCGTATAATATTGATATAAGACCGTTTTATATAGGAGACCAATGGCTAAACAATGGCAGCTAGTTTTCCTTAAGACGAAAATATCCTTCTTAATAATAAAACGCGCCAAATATATTTTACATGAGCACATAGGACAAATATTTTGTTTTTCTTAATATAACTTTTATCTTATTTATTTATTTATTACGGATATATTTAACTCGGTTTTAAACTTAAGGCATATCGGATGTTAGCAACAATGAAGTCACCTGTAAAGATGTACTCTATGAGTTATTGAGTTGTATGATATCCAACGTGCTAAAAGTTAAGAGAGAATAATAATAAGTTAACAGTTGGTCTTGCTTCAGACGGAAAATTTGGTCTGAAGCAATAAGACGGGATTTTGTAACCACTTTACAGTTAAATGTAACCACTATTGAAAACAAGTTGATATAAGCTGTGGTTACATTTTATCAAAAAATGACAACATAATCCCGTCTTATTTTTCAGACGGAAATGGTCCGTCTGAAATAAGAATTTGTGATAAGATAAAGGAAGTAAAGATGTAACCAAGGCAGGCTTGAGGCTCCCATATTTTGTGTGATATTTTAATTATTTGAAAGTCTATCTAATTCACATCTGTCACACTGTCCTTACATACTTCTCCACCATTAGGGTATTGGGCCCACTACCCATCCCTCTGTTTTAAAGAACCAACCCTTGTTCTTGTTCTTGTTCCAATTGGGCAACAACATTCAGGAACCTTAATTATGTACATAACTGGTGGGTATGTTATCTGAGGCTGCACCTAATAATAGAGCTTTTTTTATGTTGTGGGCTATGCCCATCAGAATCATATCACATTTTAGATAGGGAAATCAATGCCAAATTAAATATCAATTAGCTTAGTTACTAATTATGTCGGATTCGCACCAGATATCAATTAGCATAGTTGTTAGTTAAATCGAAGGTGTTGCTCATTGTATTGATTCGAACCCCGTCAGCATCAAAACACTCATATAGCTTTCTTTATAGTTAAAAAAAAAAATAAGCAATGATTAAGGATTTCAATAATAGGCTCCCTAGTTACACAAGTACTATGTAATTATGTCCTTAAATTCACTTAACTTGTTTAATACTCCGTGTGTTGAAAATTTTTGTACACAATAATATATTTGGAGAAAATAATACCTAGAAAATATTTGGTCTCCACTCTCGCTCCAAGTATTCCAATCGCTCGTTCCACATATCAAGTAACGGGGCTATGGTGGGAAAATTGAACTTCAAATTATTATGATCAAGCCAGATTAGTTTTATGGAGGATTTCTTTAGTTGGATTTTATAAATTTATATCTTGTCAAATTTGACATACTTTGTTGATGTCATATGACCTTTTGTTAATAAAATGATCTATTTACATAGAAAAATTGATTAATAGTTTACCACATTGGTTTAGAAAAATCAAGATCTTTTAGAGCGTTTTTTATCGTAAGGACTATCTAAGCCCACCATTCAATGACCCATATTTTCATTTGTCAATAAGTCGGCTAAAACATCATAAGCGGTCAATGGTCAATTAAAAATCGATAAACTAAGTAAAACATTTCATATAAGAATCGATAAAATCATACAAAATTAAAAACACAAAATGCAAATTTACACGTACACGAAGTTCCTTAATTATCTTGATAACATAACATAACATAAATATGATATAAATTAAATAAAACGATTGATAAGATAATGAGAGCCATGTAGCCATGGAGTAGAATAAGAAACAAGCGTCATTCTAAACACAAATTCCTATTGAAGACAGGTTGGGTAGTGTTTCAAAAAGAGGCTCTCGGACAAGTTAAACAAGAGGTCAAATGAAAACCCATTTGATTTTACACTTGTCTCTTTGTGAGAAACCTATCAGTCAATAAAATAAAAGACGGATATATCCGTTTTCGATCTGACTTACTATCTCCTAAATACCTTAGTTAGGGGGGATGAACTTGTAAGTCTTTAACCCAACCTCCCTTAGTTAACCTTTCTCTATAGTCTTTACTACTACCAAAAAATGACCTGTCACGTGAATTCCTTTCAACTTGGATAAGTGGGTCCCACTTCACACATCTTCTCCCATACATAGGCCCCACATCACAATTTCACAACACAACATATACACTCTCTCTCTCACTCACTCTTTTGTTTACTATATACTCTCTATCCTTGAATCTTCCTCACCGTTGACCCACACATCCTCTTTATAATTTCTTCATTTCCCTAAAACAAACATATTTATATTTCTCTTCTTATAATATCCCCAACATTTTGAATTATTTCTTTCCTTTTTATTCATTTTTTAGGTAATAAATATTAATAATAATTTTCCTTATATATATAAACCCTCCAAACCTTCATATTTCCCATCTCATTCAAACCCATCTTCACTTCTCTCTACATTTTGTATCTTTTTTAAGTAATATGGATAATGAAAGCTCTTCAACAACAATTGACTCCCTTACAACAATCCCACCTATTATAAACCCGAGTAGTAAAAGTAACAATAATAGTAGCGATGATATTACACACCCGTCCCCTTTAACCCGTATGGGAAGCGGGACGAGTGTGATTATCGACTCGGAGAACGGGATCGAGGCCGAGTCCAGAAAACTCCCGTCCTCCAAGTACAAGGGTGTGGTCCCCCAGCCCAATGGGCGCTGGGGAGCCCAAATCTACGAGAAACACCAGCGCGTGTGGCTCGGTACCTTCAACAAGGAAGACGAGGCCGCGCGCGCTTACGACGTCGCGGCACAGCGTTTCCGTGGCCGCGACGCTGTCACAAATTTCAAGCCGTTGTCCCCTGAGGTTGACGAGGACGCAACTGAGTTACAGTTTTTGAATTCCCGGGCTAAGCCCGAGGTGGTAGATATGCTCAGGAAGCATACCTACCACGACGAGCTGCTTCAGAACCGACGCAATCTGAAACACCAGATTGCGTCCGGTTCTGTTCCGGCAACCTGTCCCGACAATGTCGGGAGAGGTTGCCCGAAAGGGATGACTAGCCGGGACCAGCTCTTCGAAAAAATAGTAACACCGAGCGATGTTGGGAAACTAAACCGGCTAGTCATCCCTAAGCAGCACGCTGAGAAGCACTTCCCGCTCAACAACGACCTGTTGAGCGGGAAGTGCTTCTCACCCTCCCCTTCCCCGTCCCCGTCCTCGAAAGGCGTGCTGCTCAACTTCGAAGACGTAAATGAGAAAGTCTGGAGGTTCCGTTACTCGTACTGGAATAGTAGCCAAAGCTACGTCCTAACCAAAGGGTGGAGTAGGTTCGTTAAAGAAAAGAATCTCAAAGCTGGAGATGTTGTGTGTTTTCAAAGGTCTACTGGGCCTGACAGACAGCTCTACATTGACTGGAAGCCCAGGAATATTGGGCCTGGGCCAGGTTCCAGATCTGGATCCGGGTCCGGGTCGGGTGAAGAAGTGTTGGGTCAGGTTATTGAAAGCCCGGCCCAAATGATTAGGTTATTTGGGGTTAATATATGTGAAGTTAATCCATCTAGTGTTAATGAAAATGGGAAGAGATTAAGGGAAAAGGAGTTTCTAACTATGGAAACAAGCTGTAAAAAGCAGATGTTTATTGCTGCTTTGTGACAATTTTTTTTAAAAATATTTTATTTTCTATTTTAGTTTTTTTTTTTTTTTTAAAAGTTAGGGTTAGTTGTGTAGATGTCACTATGTCAGTAATTGGAAATTAGTAATTAGTTACTTTTGGAAAAAAAAAAGGGTTAAAAAGTGGAGAAAAACCAGCTGAAGAGAGCTGGTAAATGTTAATGTAAGTGGATAAAAGTTGAAACAGTATGAAAGGAATTTTTACTTTTGTAGTTCAAAAGCAATGAGAAAACTGTCAAATTTTCTTATTTATTTTCTTATTTATTTTGTATAGTTACCAGTCAATGGAATTGTAGTTTTAACATTTGAATATTTGATTATGTGAAAGTGTGATGATAAATTAGATCACAAAAAGGAATGAGATTTGAGTATCTATTAAAGTAGAAGCTAAGAGTAGTTGTACTCTCATAGTCTCATTATCCTATGTTGTGCTATAGCAAGTTAGCAACATTGGAAGTGGTTTTGCAAATCTCTAGTTGAGTTGTCACACTTATAAACTTATTATGAATTGGTCTCCCTCAAGACTAAGACGAAGTTTTGTACCCAGTTTACAGTTAAATACAACCATGTTTAGAAAACAAGTTACCTTTAGGTGTAATAATAGCTGAAACATAGTGGTTACATTTGATAATAAAATGGGCACAAATCTTCGTCTTAAAGTTCATACCAAAATAAGTCCGTCTGAAACAAGAATTAGTGACTTATTTTATATACTCCGTAGTCCGTAATAGCTTTGTTTTATCACCGACGTAAGTATGTCGAATAATGTATATTGTTTGAAATTTGATCAATAATGTATTAGGTTAGGTGTTTAATCTTAATAATTTAAGCAACCTGATGTGATTCGTGTATTCGGTATTTGATTTGTGTGTATATCTACGAATTATTATGCATTTATGCATAGACAAAGTGGTTCAGTGATAATACGTGTGATACAGTTTTACTTAGACTTTATTTAATTTTATTTTCTAGAAAAATTTGGAATAATCTTATTCTACAAAATGTTGTAGTGTCAAGTCAATAATACAATCGACAATGTATGGAAAGAGATTGAATATATTAAAATGTACTATTGATGATAGATTTTTGATCTCTCTCAATTTTCAAAATTATAATTTTTTAATACCGAGCATTCATGTATACATATTTAATACGAAGTACTGTATATATTAATAGTATAACCAAATTGTCTTTGTTTGCCTTGTTCTTATTTATTTCCCCTTAGACTAAGATTATCCATGTCTGAGCAAAGAGTCTGAGGCTCAGACTATGGCAAGTCTTTGCAAAATATAGGGATAAAGTATATGGTACTTATCAAAGTCTTAAATTGGGTCTTGGATTTCCAAGACCCAACTTGAGACCCATGAATAGTGATTTGTTTGTATAGAAGAATAAGTTTAGTGGGTCTTATGCGTTTTTGTTAAGATCTTTAATGAGTCTGAGGGATAAAGTGAAAGAAACAAAAGAGTATGAATTGAGTCTTTAACATAAAATAATAATATTTTACTGTTGTTGAGATTCGTATTGAGTCTGTGGATAAACATAGTCTTAGTTTGAAATAACAGAAGTACAAGCTGTACAACTCCGTATTACTCCACAATAATACGGACCTGGCAAAAGCAACCCGACCCGATTGACCCGACCCGAATGACCCGACCTGTGACCCGAAATTGACCCGAACTACAATACCCGAATGTGATCCGAAATCCGATTAGACCCGACCCGACCCGAACATGACCCGATCTTTCTTGACCCGTAACTGACCCGACCCGAAAATAACCCGATCCAAAACCACTCAACCCGAAAATGACCCGACAAAACATAACTTTAATTGAACCGAAAAGACTTAAAATGACCTTTTCTCTCTTATTCTTTGACCCGAAAATGACCCGACCCGAAATAACCCGACCCGGTTGACCCGAAACGGACCCGACAACTAACCCGAAACAAACTCGAAACCCGAAATAACCCGACCCGACCCGAATTAACCTGAAATCAACGAAAGACCCGAATTGACCCGACCCAAACTGGCCCGACCCGAACCCGACCCGGTTGACCCGTTTGCCAGGTCTATTGTGGAGTAGGTAAAGTGTCAAATAGTCCAAATTAATCAACAAGTTGCATGGTTATACAAGTAAGTTACAACTCTTCCATAAAAGTTTGGGAGTGGAACACTATCCGTTACAAGTTGAAAATAGATAGTATTTTTCTCACAATAGGTAATTAGGAGGATAAGTGGGGGATTCATTTGCTCTCCTCACTTACATATTGTGAGAGGAGTACTATCCGTTTTCAACTTATGACGGATAATTTTCGTCTTTTGTGAGAATTTGTGCTTAAGAAAATACAACAAATTAAAAACCCCACTATGCACTTGCACTAGTGGCATACGCTTACAAATACGTGTTAATACTAATCTTTTATGTTAAAATATTCAATTTTCTGTTGAGAAATCAAGTTAAATTAATTAGCTAGATAGCTTCACAATCCCCTAAATTGACTTGACTTGCAAATGCAATGCACATGCTTATATAGATTGCTTTTGATTTGGCTTAGTAAGTTTATAACCAATTAATATTAGGTACATATATTACAGGTACAAGACTATATTGTTGCAATTTATTTAGACTAAATTAAAGCACACTATCGAGAGCCAAGTTGTAAAGATATTACTCAAGATATGAAGGTTAGGAAGTATAGAAAAATATTACTTCGTAATAGAAAAGAAATCTATAAAAGACAAACAAATGTTTGAGATACTTTATGATATACTCCATACTTCGTACCATGGAGAAAGAACCTTGTATAAATCATCGCAAGTTAAAAAGATTAGAATAATGTACTCCGTAACAAAGAAATACAATCTAAAAAGTTCATAAAAATGTAATTAATTGTGTAAATACAAGCTAAAAAGTCCGTTTATCTCGTCCTCTCATTTTTGTTACCAAAATAATCGTTGTGTTGCATTTTAAACTCTTACTACTTATGTTATTTATTCAATTAGAAGGTATATATGAGATAGTTTAACTATTTTTTATTTATTTTGTATGCAGTTTATCCTTTTTTTTGGCATTAAGGACAATTTCGTTGCTAATAGAGTTCGAATAACCCGATAATAAGTGCGGAGTACAACTTAGAACTTTACTCATTAAGCTAATTGAAATCTACGTACTTTGACCGTTATTGAGGCTAACATAGTACAACTCGTCTCACTGAAGACGGACACTATCTGTATCCATCACAAGCTGAAGACGAATAGTGTCTCTCTCACAATATGCAAGCAGAAGAGTAAGTCGGGGGCTACATTTGTTCTCCACTTTAACCTCCTCACTTATATAGTGTAAGAAGGGCACTATTTATATTCAGCTTTTGACGGATATTGTCCGTTTTCAATGAAAATTTGGGAACACAGTAATCTCAATTATGATCGTTGCGTCTTGCGTGGCATATGAAAATGTGGGAAGTAGTTTATTGGTAGGGCTGAGCAAAAATATACGATACGGTTTTAATATACGGATACGATACGGTATACGGTTTTAATTTCACGAATTTCCGGGTACACGATACGAATTTCCGGGTATACGATACGGTTTTTAGAAAAACCGTACCGGGTCCGGGTCGGGGAAAATCAAAACCGGGTATACGGTTTTGACCCGGTTTAATTAAAAATAACTAAAAAAAAGTTGTATGTACAATTTTGTTTTCTATTTTGACTATATGGGTAAAATTTTGAACACCAATCATTTTATGTGAAACTTGTAATATACGCAACTTACTTTATCAGTGACAAATTTCTGTGTGAAGTATTGCAAATTTGTATTTTGCTATTTTACCTACTGACTTTGCAAGTATTGTGTTTTGTAATAATGATCCTAATGGATTATATAAGCAATTTATTTATTGGTCGTTTCTAATGTTGTGGACTCGAATTCTAGGTTTGAGCATTATCAATTAAACCGGATCCGGGTATACGGTTTTCGGGTACCCGGTTTAACCGGGTATACGAAAACCGGCTACCCGGTTAAACCGGGTCGGATCCGGGTATTAATTTTTGGCCTTCCAAAAACCGGGTACCCGATACGGTTATTTAAACCATACCGGGTACCCGGTTTTGCTCACCCCTATTTATTGGTATCTTGAGCCTATAAGTACGGTTTACGTTAAAGACATTTGTAATCTTCTTGAGTTTTTGTCCATACTCAAATATGCCTACTGCTATATGATCTTCAAAGCGATATTCTCCCCCATCGAGGTATGCTTTAAAAGTACAGTTAGTCTCATTAAAGATGGACATTATCTATAACAAACTGAAAATGGATAGTGCCCCTCTCATAACATGCAAGTGGAGGACAATTAAGGTGGTTCATTTGCCCTCTACTTACCTTTTCACTTGCATATTGTGAAAAGAACTGTAACACCCGGAAATGTACCCTATTTTTCTAGTAGAAATATTTTACGAAATCTTTTCAGCGAATTTAAGTTTTAAATTAGCTTTTTATGTTTCGAGTCGAATTTAGAATTTCCGAGTTCGTATTTGGAATTTCTGTGAGATTTCATGAAAATCCCGTCTTAAGGCGAGTTTGACTTTTCTTGACTTTTGAGTCGAGTTTGAATTTTCTTGACTTTTGAGTCGAGTTTGACTTTTCTTGACTTTTGAGTCGAGTTTGACTTTTCTTGAATTTTAAGTCGTCTTTGACTTTTCTTGAATTTTAAGTCGTCTTTGAATTTTCTTGACTTTGGAACCGTCTTTGACTTTCGTTGACTTTTCCACTTACTCACCCTATATATACTCCCTCCTAACCTAACTCCCTCACAACTCAATCTCCTTCTTCTTCCTCATACAAACCACCAAAACTAGCCTCCATATTTGCTCAAGTCTTAATATCGATCCTACGCCTTCATTTCTTGCTCAAATTCACGTAAGTTCGTCTTATTCTTCTCCTCTTATCTTCCTCTATCCGTATTGGTAATAAAATCACCGTCTTTCTCGCTTTTTAAATTATCCGTCTTTCTCAAGGTGAAAGTTATTCATCTTTTATTATCTAATGGTTTGTAGGTGGAGACTAGGAAAGCTTAGTAACCGTTTAAAGACGCGTAAAGGTAACGGTGAAGGGTTACTCGGTATCATTTACGTGTTTTACATGATTTCCATGTTAGAGTTCGTATTTAGAATACATTTAGAAAGCCTAGGAATTATGATATTGATGATGATTGTTGTTAGTTGATGATTGTTGATGATAAATATTGATTGTGGATAGTTAATAGAAGTAGATTATGAGAATTGAAAATAAAAGGATTGAATTTATCTTGAAAGTTCACGGGTGACTTGGTAACACATCTCACGGTCGTGAGATGTAAGTCACGGTCGTGAAACCCCATTTCACGGTCGTGAAATACAAGTCACGGTCGTGACTTGCGCAGTTTCACTGCACTGACCCTTTTTGGTAGAATGATCATATCTCCTTCGTTACTTGCTTGTTTGGGGCTTGTGACCATTCGTTGGAACCGTAAGAGGATAAGCTATCACCTCCACTTGGAATTTCTGCATTCCCATATGTAGAACTCTAGTTATGACCGTTTGAAGTGAACCCTCGTTTTAGTTAGTTTCCAAACTTGTTGTTTTGGAGAGGGATCTATGTTTTTATTCATTATGCTTCATAAACTTGTTCTAATGCTTATGTATCATGTGTTGACTCATGTTTATCATATTTGAACTTATATGATTCCCTATTCTCATGTTTTGTGACGGTTTTTGGTATGTTCCCACTTGGAGTCAGTTTTTACAAATGTGACGGTTTGAGCACTATTTTGTCTTGTGCTTTGTACTCTCATTCCCTTGGCTACCTTCCCGTTCGTAAGG
>JAIUZE010011122.1:0-35029 GCA_022085475.1 Heliosperma pusillum
CATACGTGAACAGTAGCAGGTACCCAAAATTTTTTTTTTCTTTTCTTTCTTTTCTCTGGGTTTATAACAAAACCGGAAAAACTTTACAAAAAAAACTTGCAGTTGCTGCCATTTAAAAAAAACAGAATTTTTTTTTTATTCTGTGAACAGTACATGAACAGTACACGGGCAGAAAAAAAATCAAATTAAACGGTTTTAATTCGATCATGCTTATATTAACTAGATCGGTACAAACAAAACAATATCTAATCGATATTAAACATTGATACAAAACTAGATGATTCAAATTAACCTTTTAACATGAATATCTAGATCATTTTATACCGGAAATATAAAAGCAAAAGGATGTTCATAAACATTCATATCAAATTCCATTTACGTTTTAATTCAATCATTATTAAATCAAAACATCTACAAATTCATATATTATTATCTCAACCTTTTAAAATAACAATATTTGAATCAAAATGGATCCCCAAAAAAAAAAATCATACGGCACAAAAAAAAAACTTTTGCCGAATTTAAAAAACAATTTTTTATTAAGAATTATACAAATTCATATTTACGAAAATCATATAAACAATTTCATAGCCCAAAGGCTCTGATACCACTTGTGGGAAAATATCCGTATACTTCCCTTTAAATCACTCAGGATTATAATGAAATTATGATTAAATGATTAATAGTCATAAACGAAAATGCATAATAAGCGAGAGATTAGAAATAATGCACTGAAACTATTCAGAAAGACAACTAAACAATGACAAATTGAGCTAAGATCAAGACACTTGCAAGTACTCTGTTTCTGTTTGAATTGATTGTTAAAGAACAAGGATAGGACCTTAACCAAAGCACAAAGCCAATGGTTGAGGGTTGAACCTTGATCCCAGCACACAGCTAAGGACCCAAGCTCACTTCCAAGCACAAAGCAAAGGAAGTTGTCTCAAGCACACAGCCAAGAGATGCAACAGAAACAAGGTTTCAGTTTTATGTTTTACTTCAAATCTGTCTTTCATTCATTAGGAAATGGCCTTATATAGGCAAGGAGATTACATCCTACTCGTTCAATACATCCTAGGGCCACAATTGGCTTGCAAAAGAAACAGAAATAACAGCTACATTGTTCAGAATTAAAGCAATAAAGTAGAAAAGCAGTCTAATGAGACAATCTGCCTTAATGGGGTTGTTTAGGTTGAAACTGGTGGAGGAGTGGACTTCCAGGCTTGAATCTTGAGCTCAACTGAAGTTGGATGAATGCCAAAGGGTCTGCTAAAAGATCCTCGAGCTTGTTTGTTCAAAATAGGAAAGTTTGATAGTGACATTTAAACTACTGCAAAAAGGCTGAATTCCTGGACAGTTTGTAGTTGTCCCTAAGCTAACTTTTTGTGTGTTTGTTACTGGGGGGGGGAAGTCCTGGGGAAAGTTGTAGAGGACCTTCCCAAGACATAGGTTTGAGGGTTGGTTAGGCTTGTTTGATTGTGTGGGGCCCCATGGACCTTGTTTAGAAAGGCTGTGATAGGCTGTTTTTGGCTGGGGGCTGTTTTTGTTGTGTTGGGTTTGTTGGGCTGTTGGCTGAGCTTTGTTGTGGCCTAGTCTTGGGAAGTGGATGGCTAGGCTTTGTTCTGGTTGTGGTGGTGTTGTCTTAGCAGGCTTGAAGTGGTTGTGGCTTGGACTGAATAGAACATTGTCATAGCTGGTCATGGTGTTGTCTGAATGTAGGTTGTTGTTTTGATGTTGAGTCTTGTCTTGAGTTTGTGTCTTGTCTTGAGCTCGTGTCATGGCTCGTGTCTTGGCTTGGTCACATACTCCCGTTGCAACCTCCTTTTCTTGAAAAGGATTTGCCCTCAAATCTTCCTCACCTTCATCATCTGATTCACCATGGTAAGGACTCAGGTCTCCAACATTGAAAGTACCATGTACACCATAGCTTCCTGGTAGATCCACCTTGTAAGCATTGGTGCCTATCTTCTCCAATATCTCAAATGGTCCATCAGCTCTTGGCATGAGCTTGTTTCTCCTCTTGTCTGGAAATCTCTCTTTTCTTAAATGCAACCATACAAGATCTCCTGCTTTGAATTCCCTTGCTTTCTTAGGCCCCTTGGACCTGGCCTTGTACAACTCATTGGACCTTTCAATCTGCTTCTTGACTTGCTCATGAATCTGTATCATTTGCTCAACTCTTTTCTTTGCATCATAGCTTGCCTTGTTTCCTTTGACTGGTGCTAGGTCTGTAGGCATGAGAGGATTAGTGCCATAAACTGTTTCAAAAGGACTTTTACCTGTGCTGCTGGAGGGAGCTCTGTTGAAGGCAAACTCAGCTTGTGCTAGCTTGAGGTCCCAATCTTTCAATGACTTAGAAACAATGCTCCTTAAGATCTTCCCTAGTGTTCTGTTAGTGACTTCTGTCTGCCCATCAGTTTGGGGATGGTGAGAAGTACTAAACAATAACCTAGTCTTCAATAGCTTCCACAAGGTTCTCCAGAAATGGCTCATGAACTTTGTGTCTCTATCTGAGACAATGCTTCTAGGGACCCCATGTAACTTGACAACCTCCCTAAAGTATAGTTCAGCTACCCCCAATGCATCCTCAGTCTTCTTACAAGCAATGAAATGTGCCATCTTGCTGAATCTATCTACAACCACCATGATTGAATCTTTTCCCCTTTGAGTTCTAGGTAAGGCTACAATGAAGTCCATACTGAGGTCTTCCCATGGCTTGTTGGGTACTGGAAGTGGTGTGTAAGGGCCTGCTTGAAAGTGTGCCTTGGCTAGTTGACAAGATCTGCATCTTTTGAGGGCATCTTGCACATCACTGAGCATCTTAGGCCAATAGAACTGATCTTGTAAGATGTCATAGGTCTTCTGTACCCCAAAGTGACCAGCAAGGCCATTGGAGTGAACCTCTTTGACCAGTAGTCCCCTATAAGGTCCCTTAGGCACACACAGTTTGTTTCCATAGAATAAGTATCCTTCTTGAGCTGTGTACTTGCTCCCTTTCTTGACTTGCCCTTCTTGGTGTACCTCCCATTCATGCTTGAAGTCTGGGTCCTCTTGATAGAGCTCTTTCATAAATTCAAACCCCAACACCCTTTGCTCCATGAAGGTCAACATTACAGACCTTCTAGACAATGCATCAGCTACAACATTGTTCTTACCTTCTATGTACTTGCTGGAGAATGAGAAGGATTGCAAGAACTCTACCCATTTGGCATGCCTGGGGTTGAGTTTGTGTTGTCCATTGATGTATTTGAGAGCCTCATGATCAGAATGAAGCACAAAAGGCTTAGGCTTCAAGTAGTGTCCCCAATGATTCAATGCCCTCACAATGGCATAGAATTCCTTGTCATATGTGGAATAGTTAAGCTTGGCCCCATTTAGCTTCTCACTAAAGTATGCCACAGGTTTCTTTTCTTGAGTAAGCACAGCTCCTATGCCAAGACCACTGGCATCACACTCTACCTCAAAGAGTTTGTTAAAGTCTGGTAGAACCAATATTGGAGACTTGCACAATAGCTCTTTGATCAGATTGAAGGACCTTTCAGCCTTCTCATTCCACTTGAACTCTCCCTTCTTCATGCACTCAGTAATAGGGGCCATGATTGAACTAAACCCTTGTATGAACCTCCTATAGAAAGATGCCAACCCATGGAAACTTCTTACATCAGTAACAGTTTGGGGAATGGGCCATTCCTTGATTGCTTGCACTTTCTCAGGATCAACTGCTACCCCTTTCTTAGAGATGATGAACCCAAGGAAGTAAACCTCAGGCTGCATGAAGGTGCACTTCTCTAGCTTGCCATACAACTTGTTTTCTCTTAGGACCTCAAACAACAACTTCAGATGTTGCAAATGTTCTCCCTTAGTTGAACTGTAAATAAGAATATCATCAAAGTAAACCACTACACACTTGCCTAAGTAAGGCCTTAGGACCTCTGTCATCAACCTCATGAAGGTGCTAGGGGCATTAGACAACCCAAAAGGCATCACCAGCCATTCATAGAGCCCATGTTTAGTCTTGAAAGCTGTCTTCCATTCATCCCCTGCTCTTATCCTCACTTGGTGGTAGCCCTGCCTCAGATCAATCTTAGTGAACACTTGAGCCCCACTTAGCTCATCCAGAATATCATTAAGTCTAGGTATGGGAAACCTATACTTGATGGTAATGTTGTTGATGGCCCTACTATCAATACACATACGCCAAGTCCCATCCTTCTTTGGCACAAGCAAGGCTGGTACAGCACAAGGACTGAGGGACTCTCTGACATAGCCCTTGTTGAGTAGTTCACCTACTTGAAGTTGGAGCTCTTGTGTAGCCTTAGGGTCACTCCTGTAGGCTGGCTTGTTGGGTAAGATAGCTCCAGGCACTAGGTCAATGTGGTGCTCTATCCCTCTAAGTGGTGGCAGTCCACTAGGAAGCTCAGTAGGGAAGACATCACCATAACTTTCTAGGATAGATTTGACCTCTTCAGGGATATCAATGATACTCATCCCAGTCTCCTTGACTAGCAATATGTACACAGGTTGTAGCTCACTTAGCTCTTGTGCTATTTCTGATTCACTTATCAACATGACTTCTTTGGAAGCCTCACTCATGGGGTTTGGGTTGATCTTTAAAGCAGGTGGTAAAGGTGCTAGGGTGATCTTCTTCTTCCCATACTTGAAGGTGTAAGTGTTGTCTCTCCCATGGTGTATGGCATCCCTATCAAACTCCCATGGTCTCCCAAGCAGAAGGTGACATGCATCCATAGGTAGAACATCACAAAGACTCTCATCCACATACCCTTTACCAATTGAGAAAGGTATAACACATTGTTTATCCACCTTGATCTCAGCCCCTTTGTTTAGCCATCTGAGTTTGTAAGGTAGGGGGTGGTCTTTGGTGGGTAGAGCTAGCTTGTCTATCAGTGTTTTGGAGGCCACATTAGTGCAGCTTCCCCCATCAATAATGAGGTTACATACTCTACCCTTGATGGTACATCTGGTCCTAAAGATCTGGTGTCTTTGGTCCTCTTCCAAAGGTTGTGGTTGAGTATGCATTACCCTCCATGTTACCAAACTTAACCCTGCATCAGGCTCTATCAACTCCTCACTAGCCTCTACCTCAGGCTCTTCCATCTCTTCATCACAGACCAACACTTCATCATCTCCCCAATGGATTACTTCTAGGGTACTCAGAGCCCTTTTAGATGGACATTCTCTAGCAAAATGTCCATACCCTTGACATTGAAAGCACTTTTTGAGAGGGGTAGTCTTCCTTTGGCCTGCCTCAACAGCCTTGCCTTTATCAAGGTTGAAAGGAGTCTTAACAGGAACCACAGGTTCTCCTATCTTAACTCCTACAAAAGGTTTGAAGGTGGGGGTTCTGGAAGGTGTCTTAGAAGCACTGGCCTTTCCTTTTCCCAATTTTTCTACCCTTAAAGACAAGTTGACAGCTTCCTCAAAGGAGTATATGTTTTGTAGCCTGACTTTGCTAGCTATCCTTTCATCCAACCCCTCTAAGAACCTTGCTATCTTTTGTTCAGATTTCTCAACAACCTCACATTGCAAAGTGAGTTGTTCAAAGTCTCTTAGGTAGGACTCTAAAGGTCTTTGGTCTTGCTTTAGGTGAGTAAGCTTAATGAACATGTCTTGAGTGTAGTCCCTAGAGACAAACTTAGCTCTCATTTTCTTTTTCAGTTTGAGCCATGACTTTACAGGTTCTTTCCCTTCTCTAACCCTCAAGGTTTTCATGTTTTCATACCAAAGTGAGGCATAGCCTTTTAGTTTCATGATAGCAACCTTAAAAGCCTTTCTATCAGTGTATCCTTTAAACTCAAAGACTCTTTCTACAGACCTTAGCCAATCTAAGAAATCATCAGGGTTCAAGCTACCTAGAAAGTCAGGAATCTCTACCTTGATATCTTTGTCTTGGTGTCTGAGAAGATGTGATCTGAGCCATCTGAATCTGACATTTCAAACTGATCTACAGGTTGTCTCCTCCTTACTCCACCTTGTGGGAAAGGTGCTCCTCTTCCTCGACCTCTGCCTCCCCTTGTATCATTGTTCTGTTGGCCCTCAAGGAGTTCATTGACAGATCTAGAGACCTCCATTACAGTTCTGACAAGATCTTGAACTGTGTTTTCAATACCTGTGATTCTCTCTTCACTCATGGTTGTATTTTGTGTTTTTAATGTAGTTAGGTAGATGAACTCACAAACCAAAGCTCTGATAACCAATTTGCACTGAAACTATTCAGAAAAGACAACTAAACAATGACAAATTGAGCTAAGATCAAGACACTTGCAAGTACTCTGTTTCTGTTTGAATTGATTGTTAAAGAACAAGGATAGGACCTTAACCAAAGCACAAAGCCAATGGTTGAGGGTTGAACCTTGATCCCAGCACACAGCTAAGGACCCAAGCTCACTTCCAAGCACAAAGCAAAGGAAGTTGTCTCAAGCACACAGCCAAGAGATGCAACAGAAACAAGGTTTCAGTTTTATGTTTTACTTCAAATCTGTCTTTCATTCATTAGGAAATGGCCTTATATAGGCAAGGAGATTACATCCTACTCGTTCAATACATCCTAGGGCCACAATTGGCTTGCAAAAGAAACAGAAATAACAGCTACATTGTTCAGAATTAAAGCAATAAAGTAGAAAAGCAGTCTAATGAGACAATCTGCCTTAATGGGGTTGTTTAGGTTGAAACTGGTGGAGGAGTGGACTTCCAGGCTTGAATCTTGAGCTCAACTGAAGTTGGATGAATGCCAAAGGGTCTGCTAAAAGATCCTCGAGCTTGTTTGTTCAAAATAGGAAAGTTTGATAGTGACATTTAAACTACTGCAAAAGGCTGAATTCCTGGACAGTTTGTAGTTGTCCCTAAGCTAACTTTTTGTGTGTTTGTTACTGGGGGGGGAAGTCCTGGGGAAAGTTGTAGAGGACCTTCCCAAGACATAGGTTTGAGGGTTGGTTAGGCTTGTTTGATTGTGTGGGGCCCCATGGACCTTGTTTAGAAAGGCTGTGATAGGCTGTTTTTGGCTGGGGGCTGTTTTTGTTGTGTTGGGTTTGTTGGGCTGTTGGCTGAGCTTTGTTGTGGCCTAGTCTTGGGAAGTGGATGGCTAGGCTTTGTTCTGGTTGTGGTGGTGTTGTCTTAGCAGGCTTGAAGTGGTTGTGGCTTGGGCTGAATAGAACATTGTCATAGCTGGTCATGGTGTTGCCTGAATGTAGGTTGTTGTTTTGATGTTGAGTCTTGTCTTGAGTTTGTGTCTTGTCTTGAGCTCGTGTCATGGCTCGTGTCTTGGCTTGGTCACATACTCCCGTTGCAAATAACCTTTAGTCCTTGCTCAAAGGCCTAAGAACAATATCAAAATGATGATATCTCCTAATCGTAGCACCCAAGATAGAATGAGAAATGCCCTTTAATTTGCTAGAATATTTTTGTCAAAAGTTACTGTTAACTTTTTGATCTTGTGATGTGAAGAGATGAAGGCACAAGTGAGAAATGAATTAGGGTTAGAATTTTTTCCTTACTTCCCTCTTGTCTCACGGCTCCAATAGGGTTTTTATAAGGAGATTTTTCTCCTCAAAATAACTACCCATTGACCAAAAATTCCAGAGTGAATCAGGACTTTATTTCGGTTAAATTCGCTTTAATATATAATGTGTATTATTATTATAAATGTCATTTGTGTTGTCATGTATTAATATGTCCATACAACATTTTGTAGTCGATACATTAATACCGGTCTGACAACATCTAATATGACAATCGTATAATATATACGTTAATTATAATTATCCGTATAATTATAATTTGATAATTCAATATAACATTTTATATTCAATTACGAATTAACATTTTAATTCGCATAAGCTTACATTATATATATGCTAATTAAATACAACAGTTTATATTTAATTACGAATTACTTTTAATTCGTCTCAGCTTATATTATTTAATCGTTATTAAATAATCGTCTCATCATCACATTGACTAACCTTTTAGTCAAATACACTGACTAACCTTTAGTCATATAATAGGGCATCAATATGATTATTTTCTCAAATAATCACATCTCTCAAACACATCCTATAGGTGTGACTTTTAGGGACCAGTTGATCACCGCCATCTGTATGACAATAACGTCAAACTTATCTAGCAAGCCAACCGTTATTGATAAACGTTAATCAACTGATTATTATACAAAGTATACCCTGTGAACCTACAGAGATTTATTTATGTTATTGCACTAACTGTGGAGGACACTAGCTCCAACATTGATTGACTTCTTCTTTGACTTGGCTGTAAGTCAGTCAATGTTTGCGACGGAAATTCCGTCGCAAAAACGCCTGTAATTTCCAGGAAATGGGTGTTTCCTGCATCCCCTATACGCGTTAAAACGACAAAAAACCTGCAAATAACAGACGTTTTCCAGCAGTTACGCGTCCAACAAAGTTACTAATGTAACACAAAAACCATGCATGAACAAAATTTTGATTTTATATTATAAAAGTAAAGTCTTACAAATAAAAGGTTTTATGTTCAAAATAATTAACTAATCACTCAACCACACAGAGTGAATTGAGGGAAAGGGGTGAATGGGTGGGGCCTAGCATTATCGCTGCCATCATCATCAAAGTCGTCTCGACCCTGGTTAGAACCTCCAGTTCTGTAGCTGTGAGTAGAAATTCTTGCAACTTGACTCAAGTACTCTTCTATAGCTGCAACCCTTCGAGCTTGCTCGTCGCGCTCTTGCCTAAGTGCCGCATTCTCCTTTGACAGCTTAGTAGCCAAACTTTGGGTGCACTGAGTCGGGGCTGAGGTAGCAGCAGAGTGCCTATGATGGTTAATCAAATAATCCGCCGCTGGTCCCAATCCGTAGCATCTTCCTTTCTCGTCAAATCCAGTCTCCTCATAATAGATCTCATTATCGTCGATGATTTCGACTCCTTGACTTTGAAGCTCAGACTTCTTTGACATGATCTTATTCTGCATCACAAACAAGCTCAGAATTAGTAATTGTTATTTAAATTAAATAGTTAATGTAATTAAATATATAAATGACAGACATAAATCACTTAACAAAATAATGCATAACTTACAAAGAGTTCAGCTGGTTTTTTTTTATAACCATCCACGGAACTTGTGCTTCTTTGTCTTCTCTAAGACTTGCACGACATTTGGGATCTCAGATGAATTTTTCCCGACCTACAATTTAAATACTTGTTAGTATAACATATATATATATATATATATATATATATATATAAGTACTAAATTATAATTAGATAAATAAATAAAAAATCAAAGGAGATGTATATATACTATTTCGTCCATGATTCTCAAGGTGTTTTTTCTACCCATAATGTGAGTAGGCAACGCCTTTCCCTTCTCTTCACATCCCGACCTACGCTTAGGCGAGGCTGATTGAGATCTCGCAATGAAAGAAGGATCTTCGACATGCCTATTATTAAGCTTTCTAAATAAGTCCAAAGGAATCCACTTCGGCCTGTGCTCCTCGTCTTTCTACGAGGCTCGGTAGATCATATGACGTAAACTGCTCTTCATGGCGTATTCCCAAGCTTTCCTTACCATATTTGTATGGCAAGGATCGAAAGAAACCCTTTGCTGTCATGATTAAAAACATAAAGTAAGGAAAATATTAAGTAAATAAACAAAAAAATAAAAAATCAATAACAAAGATAAATTGAGAAAAACAAATTTAAATAGATATAATTATAATATTTTAAATAATTATACCTCAAACCAGTTCCACCAAGACGCCCGCAAAACATTTGACGCCTCTTTCCAATTTGGCGCGTGTTACTTGTACCCGCAGGTTATGGTCTCTGAAATCAGTTTAACCACATCTTAGTCACTGAACCTGAAATTAATTATCATAGTTAATTAAATACATTATATATAAATATTATGATATTTTAAATAATCATAATTATAATTAAACAATTAAAGTAAAAGTGAACTAGTCTTACCATACACCTGTTTCCTCATCCGGATCGAGGCGGAGTCTGCGAGTAGTAGTATCCACCTGTGTCGGTTGCCCGTTCCCGTCATTAACTTGTTCATTCTCATCCTCTTGCGCTATGTTTTCTACATATCTACAACTACCTCTTCTTCGTCGTCCGCCCGCCATATAGAGAAAAACTAAACTATTCAAAGTTGTCATGAATTAACAAACATGTACAATTAAATGACAAGAAACTATATATTCTTATTAATGAATAATAAAAACAACTGTCAACAGCTGAAATGAAATTGTTTTGCAAACGCTCATACATTTAGAAAAAGTAGTTTCAACTAATATAAGAATTAGAAATAATCTTATTCATCATCACTACTTGAATATTAGTTTTCGAAAATGTTATATTTAAAAAGAGAGTCTATAAAATCTTCTTCTTCCTCTTTATCTTCCTCTTTATCTTCTGCTCCGTCTTCCTTCCGCTTCTGCTCATCCTCCTTCTCCTCCTCTTCTACCTTCTCCTCATTATTGTCCTCTACTTGAGCTTCTTCTTCCTCCTCCTCTATAATTTCATTATCATCTGCCACTTCAATTATTGATAGTAGTGTCTCACTACTAATAACATCTTCTTGAAACGCAGATTCGACAATAGGTGCATCAACATGCGATCTGGCTTTAGTTTTGAATACTGCTGACCACTTATCTTTATCTCTTTTGATATTTGGATATGAAGTATAATAAACTTGTTCAACTTGATAAGCCAACACAAATGGATCATATTTCGGAAATTTTCTGCTTCGATTAACATCCACAAGTTTATAATCCTTATGCATTTGCATTCCTTTTTCAGAATTATCTATCCAATCACATTTGAATAAAATAACATTATATGTGCTTTTTTCGCCTGTCTACGACAATTCAACAACTTCGTTGAGTGTTCCATAGTAGTCAGCTCCCTCAGTGGAACTTACACATACTCCATTATTAATTGTAGATTTTTCCAAATCTAACCCATCTTTGAAAGTGCGAAATTTGTATCCATTAATGAAATAACGTTTCCATGTTCGCAAATAACGTTTCCATGTTCGCACCCTTTTCGAAGGACCTTGTGCTAAGGCAATGAGAACTGGATCTTTTAAGTTGTTTACCTATCATTGTTAAATTATTATCAAATTATAATACCTTCAGGTATAATAAAAAAAAGAGTAATCTGGTGTTAGTATGTAGTATGTACTTACTTGTCCTCTAAACCATTGGGGAAATCTTGTGTCAAATTTGTTCCAAATATCCTCGCTGTGAGAAATTGGGGATATTCTGTTTTGATATAATTTTCAAACATCCTATATTCATTATAAATAATGTCGAATTAAGTAATAGTTTTTACATGTTGTTATAATTAATTATTAATAATTAAAGTTCCAAAGGACGATTTTTTTACTTACACTTCGTTATGCTTCAATTCATCTAAATCACAGTTAGATAAAACATATAAGTGTGCACGCTCATATTCGTTGTCTTCTAAAAATCTTTCACGACACTTTCCAGAACTAATTCCCCCGTGATCTTGAAAAATCTCGGGTAAGGTAGAATACGTAGGCTCTTTCAAGCCTACGTCGAGATCCTTGGCTTTTGTGTCTACGTTCTCTTCAAAATAAAAGGAACAGAAATTGGCAATTTCTTCAAGCAAATACGCGTTGCATATAGAACCTTCAACACGCGCTTTATTTCCAATCTTTTTTTTCAAATGATTTAAGAACCTATAAAAAACTTGGATAAGATAGAATGAAATTAAAGTTAAAATTGGATAATTGTGGAATTAATTACCTCTCAAAAGGATACATCCACCTATATTGCACTGGACCACCCATTTTCAGTTCATACGGCAAATGAATTGGTAAATGCTCCATTGAGTTAAAAAAAGAAGGTGGAAATATCTTCTCTAACTTGCAAATGATTTCGGCAATGTTGTTCTCGAGAGTAGTCATTTTTTCAACTTGTATCGATGAAGTACACAAATCTCTGAAAAATTGGCTAATCTCAGTTATTGCATTCCACTCATTCTTCGGGAGAAGGTGCCTTAAAGCCACTGGAAGTAAACGCTCCATAAACACGTGACAATCATGACTTTTCAATCCATGTAGTTTCAACTCGTGTTTATCAACACATCTACTCAGATCTGAAGCATAACCGTCCGGAAATCTCAAATTGGATATCCAATCACACAACACCTTCTTTTGTTCTTTATTCAAAATGAATGAATCCATTTTTCGCTGTTTAGAACAAACTGTCAACATGTCCTCTTGTGCTTGTGGGGTAAACTTTGTCTTGTTTTTCACATCCATCACCGTGTGAATCAGTTGCTCGAAAAGGTTTTTCTCGATATGCATTACATCAAGGTTATGACGAATTAATAGTGTTCTCCAATAAGGAAGTTCCCAAAAAATGCTTTGTTTCCACCACCCAATTCGAGAAACTTTTAACGAGTCCAATTCATCTTTACTTGCATCCACAATTTTGGGAAAATGCTTCACACAATCCCACACTTCTTCACCCGTTAATCTCGTAGCAGCAAAATCTTTCTCTACTCGTCCTTTTCGAAAATTCACTTTATCTTTGCGGAAAACATGACCAGGTTGTAAAAACTGTCTATGACAATCAAACCAACTCCATTTTCTACTTTTATAAAGTCAAAACGACTTAGTCTCCTTCTCCATAAAATATGGACACGCATGTTCACTAGCAGTTCACCAACCCGATAACATGCCGTAAGCAGGAAAGTCATTGATAGTCCATAATAGTACGGCTCTAAGATCAAAGTTCTGTTTTCTAGAGACGTCGTATGTGTACAACCCTGTCTCCCACAACTGCTTCAACTCGCGAATTAACGGTTGTAAATAAACGTCAAGACGTTTTTTGGGACTAAACGGACCGGGTATAAGTAATGATAGAAACATAAACTGTCTTTTCATACATAGCCAGGGTGGTAAATTGTATGGAGTGAGCATTACTGGCCAGCAGGAGTACGACTTTCCGTATTGACCGAAAGGTGCGAAACCATCAGTACAAAGACCAAGTCGAACATTTCGAGGCTCACTTGCAAAAGAAGGATGAATGCGATCAAAATGTTTACAAGCCTCGCCGTCACTTGGATGAGACATTATCCCGCTGACACGTGGATTTTCATGATGCCACCGCATCTCTGCCGCAATTAGTTTTGTGGCATAAAGTCGTTGCAAACGCGGTCCTATTGGGAAATAAGTTAAAATATTTATCCTAACCCTTTTGCCATTTGCATTCTTTTGTTTTTTATATCGATCTCTACCACATTTTCTACACTTATCGAGAAGACTATCATCATCCCAAAACAACATACATCCTATTTCACACGCATCTATCTTTTCATAAGGCAGTTGAAGAGCTCTAAGAATATTTTTGGTTTCATAGAAGTTACGCGTCATAACATGATTTTCAGGAATAATGTCCCCTATAAATGACGCGATACCATCTACACATTTGTGGGGTAAATTGTCTTCACATTTCAAAGTTACCAACCGGGAAGCTGACTGCAACAGAGAGATACGACTCCCCTCATACACCGGATTATTGGCATGTTCCAACATTTTGAAAAAGGCTAGTACATTAGGATTTGGAGATTCATCAACCACTTCGGCGTCAACATTTTCCATTATAATTTCATTAATGTTGTCGCGCAACGCATCCTCCACCATATCCCTATAAGGATTGTCAGACCGCTCCTCAACGGGAAAATTCTCACCATGGCACACCCAATCATAATAGTCATCGCAAAAGCCCCAAAGCCCTAGGTGTTTTCGTACTTCTTGTTCGGCTAAAAATTTTCGATTTCTACACTTTACACACGGGCATCTAATTTCTTTACATCTACCGTAATCTTCTTGTTTCTTAACATAATTAAATGAATTCATTAACGCCCATTACAAACTCATGCCTTAATTTTTTATTACAATCCAATCTTTCATACATCCACGCCCGTTGTACTCTTTTCATTTCAAATCTACACACGTTTATAATTATTATGATCGACTTAAATAAATATTCAAAACAATAACAATAAGAACTAAAAGTTTACTAATAGCAACAACAACAACAATAACAACAACACACAACAACAACAACAACAACAACAACAACAACAACAACAACAACAACAACAACAACAACAACAACAACAACAACAACAACAACAACAACAACAACAACAACAACAACAACAACAACAACAACAACAACAACAACCTCCAACAACAACATCAACATCAACAACAACAACAACAACAACAACAACAACAACAACAACAACAACAACAACAACAACAACAACAACAACAACAACAACAACAACAACACAACAACAACACAACAACAACAACAACAACCACTACTAGAAAAACAACAACAACAACAACAACAACAACAACAACAACAACAACAACAACAACAACAACAACAACAACAACAACATCTTCCACCTGCAAAAAAAAAGTAATATTCGAGTTCATGGGGTCCTTATCTCTCCAACCTAAACCCATCTTTGAATCTTTCATACCATTAGTAAATACTAATCATTTAATTAATTGTTATGAGACGAAAATTCGGCAGCAATTCCCTACAGTTCTCCAAATACACAATGTTGAATGACTTGTCACTCTCCATATGTATTCAGAGAACATTAAAGGAACAATCAACCAAACTTAATCGTCAAATAACAATTAAAAAAATGATTAGTATTTACCACCTAAATGGCATTAAAGATTCAAAGACAGTCCCAAAACGGGGACTATTCAAGAATTACACCAAATGTATAACTCTTGAACGGATACTAGGTCTACCATATATGAACAAAAAAAATTATAGTCTAATTAATCATAAGAACGCAAACATAAACATAAAAATAAACACAATTAAACTTAAACAAAATAACGCAAACATAAAAACTTGGACTTATATACTTAATAATAACTAAACTTAATTCAAAACAAAAAATTAACTTAAATAAATATAACTTATACTTAATAATAATTATAATTAAACTAATTAACTTAATATAAACTTAAACTTACACTTAATAATAATTAAACTATTTAACTTAATAGGCAGCGACAGCGGCATAGTCGGTCCGGCAGCGGGAGAGGGGAAAGGGTCGGCCGCCGGCCGGATATTGGCATGGGAAAGGGGAAAGGGGAAAGTACATGGGGGCAGGGGAAAGGGAAAAGGACAGGGGGAAGGGGAAAGGGCGGAGAAGGGAAGGGGAAAAGGAGGGAGGTGGTCCGGTGGGTGGCCGGAGGGAACAAAACATAGGAAAAGAAAAAATAAGAGGAGAAAGAGAGAGAGAGAGACCTGAGAGAGAGGAGGGTAGGATTTAGTGGGTCGTGGTGGTGGTGGTGGTGGTCGTCGTCGTTGTCGTCGTCGTCGTCGATTTGGGGTTTTAGGATTTTAATCAATTGATTTCAGTAAAGGGAAGAGAGGCGAGTTCAGGACATATAAAAGAGTTTGCGACGGAATTTCCGTCGCAATTCCGTCGCAGAAGTAAACCACGTCTCGCCTTTTTTTGGTCAATTTTTCAGTCAATTTTACACTTTTGCGACGGATTATCCGTCGCAAGTTCGTCGCAATAGCTCATTAGCGACGGATATTCCGTCTCAGAAGTAAACTATGTGTCGCCTTTTTTTGGTCAATTTGTCAGTCAATTTTGCACTTTTGCGACGGATTATCCGTCGCAAGTCCGTCGCAATAGCTCATTAGCGACGGATAATCTGTCGCATAAGTTCCCGCCATGTAAAAAGTTGGGCGCCATATATGAAAACGTTCTGCGACGGATATTCCGTCGCAAGTCCGTCGCAACTAGTAATCCCCGTCGCAAAAGCCGACGCAAGTATGTTTTTGCTACGGATTTAATATCCGTCGCAAAATTTCCGTCGCTAATATATCCTTTTCTTGTAGTGATATATTGATATAATGGTAAAATATCACTTAAAAGTTAAGTATATATTATTTATTAATTTGAGTCATATAATTGTTATATGATCAAATTGACACTTATATGATTAATAAGTATTTGTGGGACAAATATCAAAAATAAAAATGGTCCATATTGGACACAAGTGACCGGTTGTGTACACATAAGAGACACTGATAATTGTCTTGAGTTACTTGCATATAAACACACTTGATAATGACATATTCTACAAGCTTTAATCATTGTTATAACTCTACACTCAACCAATTTTGCATGTGAATAAAATAAGCAAAATTGAGCTCATTTGTAGCTCAAGGGAACCGGCCACTTTGGCCTTAAAATAGAACAAGAGTTGTTCAATTTTTACTTCACTTCATTTTTTTTGCTTATTTTGACTTCTCTTTCTAAACTCAACTTCTCTCTAAAACTCACATGCAAACTAATATTCATACCATATTACTAGTGTAGTAATACAATAATATTAGTAGTATAATGTCTTACTTATTATCTAGTTAATAATAAGTTAAGATTATTTGGGTTGATTCTTAGGTGCAACAAGAAGGAGACCTTCTACTTTGTAGGTTGTTTTTTGGAGGATCATCTATTAATTCCATGCTCAAGAACAATAAGGAGGAGTTCTTATTATGCCCATATTGAACCGAAAATTCTCAATGTAAGGATGTTTTCGTCTTATCTTTTTTTTTTATGCTTTTATATTTGCATGCATGATAACTAGATCCTAAATCATTAAGTTAATGTAATTTAATGAACTAATTAGAGCAGTCTAATTAGAGGTCTAGGACTTTCATGTGATATCTGAGCTCAATTGTTACATGAATGTTGATTTTAAGCATTAAAATCGAGTTATACGATAACTTGGGTAAAATTGTAAATTTGTGTTAAAAATTGGTTTGCACAAAATTTTTGATTTGCATGCATGCCTACTGACCTCAAAATGGTTGTGGTCAAATTTGGTGATTTTAGGGATTAATTTGCTAATTATTTTGATTTATGGCCTTTAAATCGTGTTAATATGCACTTTTTATGTTAAAAGTTAACAAAAAATAGTTGCATATTGATTCTGGTCATAAAATTTTTTATTTCATCTCACAAGCATGTTGTACATATTGTATGTAAAATTTCGTGACTTTTAATTAAGTTTTGCATGATTATTGATTTTTATGAGATAAAAGTCAATAAAGTGAGATTATTATGTTCATAAAGCTGAAACGTCCTTTTCTGGTCTTGAAAATTTTTGGTACTTTTCATAATCTGATTTCTATCATCTTGGTGAAATTTTATAAGTTTTCACTGTTTTACTATATATAATGGTTTTTATTTGATAAAACCGTTGAACTCTAAGTTATTTGTTCATAAAATTTATTCAAAATTTTTGGGTAAATTTTTCTGGTTTTTAGAGTTCCTGGAAATGTTCCAGAATGTACAAATTTTTGGTTTCAAATTTTTATGATTTTTATATTTTATTTTGGGTTTATTTCATAAATGTTATGATTAAACCTCTATATTTAGCAAATACGATCAAGTCAAACTAATTAAATTGAAACAAAATTAGTGGGGACTAATTTTGAGTTCTAAATCAGTTTAGATAATTATTTTGAGCTTAAATACGATTTAAGTGTTGATTATTGATTTTTAATGGTTAAAAATCGATAAAATCCATAAAACCGAGCTAGAATGAGCATGATAAGTATTAAGGGCGATTTTGGCATGATTTTTACAGCATTTTATTTATGCTGTGATTGTTGAATGAATGAATGTCATTTATTTAATTTTTAATGCAAGTTGTACCTAGTATGGCCTAGATTATTTTAATCGGTATTACCCGTAATGTAAGGGAATACCGATTCGGTTGTAATTTTATTTGCGATCTCGTATCGCCGTTTGTAATAATTTAATTTCATTTTTAAATCAAATGTATAATAGAAATTTTATTTGTATCTTTTTGTAATTAATTATTATGAAGACGGACATTCCCGAAGTCGGTGTTCCAAAAGACGGTGCCTTTTTGAAGCATGTTTCATGAAGAGGCAAGGGGCCAAGGAGTTGGTTTCCGATTTTTTAATCGTCTAATTAATTAGATTAGCTAGGTGGCCATACTAGAATTTATTATTTGCTTGCTTTATGTTTTCCGCTCATGCCAAAATCGCCAACATGCATTTTTTATTTTATTTCTCGATTGTCAATTCAAAGTTATTCAAAATTCACCGACTTAGTTCGCTTATAGGGAATTAATAACTGAATTGACAAGACCTCTCACATAACTTAAAACAAATTGAGATTTAGCCTTACCAATTGAAGTTTCTATGAACCCCGTGTTCATTAGGACAACCACAACGTGGACCCTTTTTACCTCGGGTAAGTAGGGTGATGCGACCACACGCCTAAATTGGGTTGGACTCAACGGGATAAGCGTTATACCGGGACGAGGAGATGAATTTGGTTGAAATCCATCGACCGAGAGTTTTAGGGGTAGAATTAGTCAAAATGTTGACTTACCGTTTATTACATAAAAGTGGCATAACATGTTCATTTTTATCTAAAATGCGGGTCTCGGAATCACTTATATAATTTCGTGAGGGGTCATTATATGAGTGACTTGTTAAAATTGTTTTACAAGTGAAATTATATATAAGCAATGAATGTTTATTTTCCGTTGATATTTATTTTATACACGCAAATGACAAGTATCTTATCCTTCTACAAACTTGTAAATCCGTTCTATCGTGGAAATAAGTTTCCATTAATTCATACGGTATCATTTTTTATTGCAATTTAAATCTCCGTTTAAATCACCATAGTTAAAGACAAAATGAATTTTATCTTTTGATCCTCATATTCACCATTACAAATGTCTCTTATGAAGAGTATATGAATAAGTCACACTTAGTCAAAAACGTTTTGAATTTTTGTGACGTCTTCTTATTACAATGGTACATCAATCTTTTTGCTCCAAAGAAAATATTTGTAATTTCTTATCGAGGCTTAGCTCAAAAGAGGCCAAATCAGTTGGGACGACTAGGTTAATCGATTTATTTGAAATCATGATTAACCAAATAACGTAGTCACTTCATGAAAGGTTTATCCTTTTTGAAGGTAAAACCATGAATGAAATGAAGAATAATCTTCATAATAATTATAATCTACTTGTCTAAGTAGAGATTCATAAAAGTGAGTGGGAGGTCTAAGAGGGATGTTTATATTCTTAATTGTTAAGAATAAAACGAGGTTCAAGAGTAGGTTGGCACGAGGTTGGCACAAGGCGAAGGAAAAAGGCAAGTCTATTTTGAATAGTAAAGTCAAAATCCAAGCAAGGTGTCGAACCCAACATTTGATAATTCTATTCTTACAGTGTAGGACACAAGAAAAGAATCTGCCCCAAGTTTTCTAAAAAGTTGGAAATTGGGTGTACTATCATCACCCATAATATCTATATGATCGACATTTATTTTGCTAAACTGCAAGTTTTGGGTATTAGATACCCATTATGGTTTTCATCGATGTATTCAATGCATATAATAAATCGTGCGATGACTAACCATGATTAAATGTCGACCTACAAGGGAAATATAACTATTGTAGTTTTATTTTTATAGAGACATATAAAAGTTATAATGTGATCAATCTAGTTTTGGATTTAGAGGGATACTTTAATAAACGTTATTATGTACATGACCTCTAAATAAAGAATATAGTATCCACTTTAGTGTACGACACAAGTGTTTCACTTTTGTGAATGGAACAAGCGTTGTATCTTTTTATGCCTATACTTGGTCAATGGTTATCCCATACCAATCAAAGGTAATTATATTCTTGACCTAAAACTAGAAATTACTTGTCATATAGATTGAAAAAGGCTCAAAATTGGTGACCCAAATCTAATCTTAATTCTGGATAGTGTAGCACATCTAAAACATTTGATTTTGAATCTTATGGTGTGTGCGAATCTTGTATTCAAGGCAAGATGATTCGTGCCCTTTTTATTGAAAAGGAAATCGAACTAGTGAGTTATTGGCCATATTACATAAGAATATGTGTGGTCCAATAACAAACACAACCAGAGATGGTAATGACTACTTCACTTTATTTACCGACGACTTAAGTAGATATTATGTTTGATTCTACTTAATGAGGTGCTAAGAGAAATCTTTGAAAAGTTCAAAGAGCTTCAATGTGAAGTAGTTAACCACCAAGAATATTATATAGTGGACTTACGACCAAATCGTAACAAGAAATATCTAAGTATTGACTTTGAGTTTCACCAAAAGTATTGTGAAATAGTTTCACGAGTTAACTTCTCTAACACACATTATGAGATAAGGGTGTTGTTAAATAGAGACACAAAACCTTATACGATATGGTTTTGTCTTTGTCAAGTCGAACTGAGCCACATGACTAACCATGGGATCTTATTATTTTTGTCTGCTATTTCTTATCCCACCATATCAAAATACATTTAAACAATCGGATTTTATTTCATATACGATATCGATAGGTAGCGTACCTAATTTATAAGTTTTCAAATTAAACAGGTGCTCAATAATCCTACAATGACCACGAGAACAAAGCGTTTGTGACTCGTGATGCTGTCTTTCAATAAAAATACGATTATTTCTTGGTAAGACAGAGTGGGAGAAAATGTTTCAAGAGCCACAAACTGAGCATATGGTCCGGAAAAAGTTTACTCATTGCTTGTTCAGTAGTTGTTTCTTCGGAACCTAAGAGGTCAGGTGGAATTTTATCACTCCTTAATAGTGATAAATTCTAATCTGTGACTTATAAAAGATTGTTTCTAGTCCCAACTTCTTGCTATGGCTTAAAGTCATGCGATTCATAATGGACTCCATGCATGATGGTCAGGTATGTGACCTGGTAAATTTTACCTGAAGAAGTACGACCTCTTCAATGTAAATTGATTTTTAAGATCGAAATTTGCATGGATGAACATTAAAATGTTTTCAAAGATGAATTGGTAGGCAAAGAGTTTTGCACCAACCTTAATTCTTCGATCCATTCGAATATACTTAGCGATTACAGCATTTCATAATAGTATAATGACAATTGGATCTCAAAACCACCTTCTTGAATACGATTGTAGAAGAGGTAGAATATTTTATATCCACCTGTGGGTTCGTAGATCCTAATTATCCTAAGTTTATTTTGCAAGCTTAAGAGAATGTCTTAAGTAAGCACTAAAGAGTTGGAATTAGTGTGTTCATCATGTTGTAAAATATTTCTCGATATCTCGTGGAATTATGTTGAATACATGAAGTTTAGTGGGAGTAATATGGTTTTCATCAGTCTTATATGTGGAGACATATTGATCATTTTTGATGATGGAAGACTTTGGAGAAGTGGAATACATCTTTTAGATATCTGGATTTATAGAGATAAATCTAAAAGGATATTAGCGTTGAGTCAAAATTCTTATATTGATAAGATCTTTGACTAGTTCAAGGAAGTTGAACACATGATAATTGATTCCTTTTGCTTCCGCTGCGGGATCAATTATATACGCTGTGATGTATACTCAATCCGACATTTCGCATGCTTTGAGCATGACAAGTCATTTGCAATCAAATCCAAGTAAGAGTCACTTGATAGCCATAAAGAACATCCTTATTTACTTGCGAAGGACTAAAGATATGTTTCATGTGTTTGGAGTTTACAGTGAGTTTTGTGTAAGGGGTTACACAGACTTCAGTTTCCAAACTGACCAAAGTGATTTGAAATCA
Organism: Heliosperma pusillum; assembly: GCA_022085475.1. Lineage (NCBI taxonomy): Eukaryota > Viridiplantae > Streptophyta > Magnoliopsida > Caryophyllales > Caryophyllaceae > Heliosperma > Heliosperma pusillum. The sequence goes on from JAIUZE010011122.1 coordinate 21,710, forward strand.
CGAACTGGCTGTGTTTTATAGAAGATTTATCTGTTGGAAATGTTCCAAGCAGTTTATCATTGCGGATTTCACAACGAAAATGGAGTACATTGCATCATATGATGATGCATATGAAAGTAGCTTGGATTCGACAGTATTGGAGGGACTAGAAGTAGTTCCTAAAGTTGTATATCCTATCCCATGATACTGGTAAAACAGTGGGAGCTACCTTTAGGCCAAGAGTTCTAAGTCTAGATTCAAACCTAGACACGTACTCAGAAAGTTTTATGTAATATGAGATTACGTAGATAAAGAGAAATAGCAATCAGAACGATGGGAAAAATGCAAGTATTGCTAATCCATTAACCATGCCTTTTGCAGGCTGAACATGATAGTCATGTCATTTCAATGGGGATTGAAATGTGTACATGTATTGCTGGAGATTATGAGATTATGAAATATGAAATTATTGATAGCGTATCAATGTTTGCAGATATTTAATAATCGCATTCATTGTGAGAGTTTCATTAAAAACTCCTTATTTAGTTTGACTAAATTTTAATACTTTGTTTATCCAAATTGGTTGAAAGAAAAGTTGAACCCAATTCAAGTGAACATGATGAACTTAGTGTTTTGTCCCTAGTCACTCATTTGAGGTGACGTCTCGAAGTAACTAGATTGTAAGTCGATCGATGGTTGGTTCAGCACCATGGGATCATGGAGATGACTGGTCGTTTACATAGACAGACTGTGGCGACACTCTGTCGGGCAGTGACCATAATAGAGTCCTTTATCAAAATTGTTGAAGCCTGGTCGTGGCGGGGATTTCTATTTTATTCCTATGAGTCGATTCTTTAGACTGGCGGCCATTTACCTGAGTCGGTGTAGTTTCCGATTGACTTTGGTTTTTGTCCTAGGTCGTGTTGTGAAAGGAGGCCGGTGGACATCTTCTGGGTCATGGTAAAATATCCGTCGCAAAATTTCCGTCGCTAATATATCCTTTTCTTGTAGTGATATATTGATATAATGGTAAAATATTATCACTTAAAAGTTAAGTATATATTATTTATTAATTTGAGTCATATAATTGTTATATGATCAAATTGACACTTAATTATACAAGATAATTAAGCATATGATTAATAAGTATTTGTGGGACAAATATCAAAAATCAAAATGGTCCATATTGGACACAAGTGACCGGTTGTGTACACATAAGAGACAATGATAATTGTCTTGAGTGACTTGCACATAAACACACTTGATAATGACATATCCTACAAGCTTTAATCATTGTTATAACTCTTCACTCAAGCCATTTTGCATGTGAATAAAATAAGCAAAATGGAGCTCATTTGTAGCTCAAGGGGACCGGCCACTTTGGCCTTAAAATAGAACAAGAGTTGTTCAATTTTTACTTCACTTCATTTTTTTGCTTATTTTGACTTCTCTTTCTAAACTCAACTTCTCTCTAAAACTCACATGCAAACTAATATTCATACCATATTACTAGTGTAGTAATACAATAATATTAGTAGTATAATGTCTTACTTATTATCTAGTTAATAATAAGTTAAGATTATTTGGGTTGATTCTTGGGTGCAACAAGAAGGAGACCTTCTACTTTGTAGGTTGTTTTATGGAGGATCATCTATTAATTCCATGCTCAAGAACAATAAGAAGGAGTTCTTATTGTGCCCATATTGAACCGAAAATTCCCAATGTAAGGATGTTTTCGTCTTACCTTTTCTTTTATGCTTTTATATTTGCATGCATGATAACTAGATCCTAAATCATTAAGTTAATGTAATTTAATGAACTAATTAGACGAGTCTAATTAGAGATACGGATACAGTAACGTTCTTTGAACCTTTTGGTATGTATAGTCCCCTAACTACAAGTGTGTGTTCTCTGTCCTAAACGAAATCCTTTTCTCTTTGCTCAAGAGCTACTCTAGTTTTAGGTATCTAGGCTTGATAGGTTATGATTATGTTTTAATTTTTAATTAGAACAATAATCAACACCTTAACACTACCCTATCTACCCCAAAACCGGTGCACCCATTAACAACGGTGTCCATTTTATTATTTGTCATTTGTCACATATGTGACATGTGACATGTGACATGTAACATGTAATTTTGCTTATAAATGTGCATTTAAGTAATTTAAATGCAATTTCATAACAAATAAATTAGACTTAACATTTTAAGTCACATTTTATAATTTCATGTAAATAAAATGGATCATCTCATATTTGGTTAAAATAATCTACAACAATTTGTAATTATAATAAACAAATTTTGCTTATCTCAAATGTTTCATAAACATAATGCATTCTTAGTAATATAACAATTAAATTACTAAAAATGAATCTTATTGAATCATATCACAATAAGATATAATTCTCCCATATAATATAAATTTAGTTCAATTTAAGGGATTAATTAATCTGTATAGCTATACAATTAATTAATGTACATGATTAGGGGATTGTCCTTTAGGTGTGACCTCAAGGGATCAACTGATCACCACCGTCATACGACAATAACGTCAAACTCAATTGAGCCAATCATTACCGATTTATGTTGATCAGTTGACTATAATATTCATCATCCCTTTGTATTCTTATTATTGAGATTTAATTATGTGATCGCACTAGTGTTGAGGACATTTACTCCAACAATATCCCACTTGTCCGAGACAAGTGTGCGTCACCAATTCTCTTGTCCTATTACAATCTCCTACTCAATGCAAGGTGTCTTGCAGGTCGTACTTGCATTTGATCATATCATGAGTGGTTTCCTCGATCTGGAGAGTAAATGTCTGACCGGAATTATCTACCATAGATACCTTCCGAGCGTGGCCACGCATTTTCAGCTTACTCCTCCTCGAGTGGCCTTGAGATTTTAAAACAACCCTGACAAGGGATGAACTATTCCTATCGCACTATTCCCTTCGAATATATAGGCACAGCTCATCATGACCCAAAAGATTCCCATTTGACCCCAGTTACGAAGGTCGTAGAGTATAAATCAAAGTCACTCTGAAACTGTTCTCCTAAACTGTGTCATATTAGGCGAACAGTCTTTAGTCAAATAATTGACTCAAAAATAATAATATAGTAGTTCTTGCCACGACCAGGCTACAAGAATTGCCAGAACTCTATAAGTGGTCACTGCCCGAGAGATTGTCCCTTACAGTTTGTCTATGTGATCGACTGGTCATCCCTTATGACCCTATGGCACTTGAACTTGCCATCAATCGTATCACACTCTAGTCACTTGGAGACGTCTCCTCTTATAAGCAACTAGGGGCCAAAGCTATGTTAATCCAGCCCACTTTAATAGGGTTCAAAATTGTCTCTACAACCCATTTGAATATAAAAAAGCACAAAAACGAGTTTTAGAAACTCAAACGATAAATGCGATTATCATATATGAATCAATCAACACAATGTTATTGCTTTATATAAAATAATCTAAAGTTTATTTTGTCCATGACAATTCATGACTATCTTATTGAATGCAATAAAGGATTGAATAGTGAATATACCATTTATTCATTTATTCCAATCTTGTGAATTGCTTTTTCCTTCCATCTAGCGTTATTCCTAATAACATGAATTCATATATGTACATGTCTAGATCTCTATCTAGTGTTCGGCTCTTCAACTTGAAAGATGCTCCCACTCGTTATCATGATAACTGATAGGTATTTAGGTGAAAAGATCTACCATTAGTTCCTTGTAAGCCACCTTGTCCTTATCATAATGTACTAGGTCTCTATTTGTAGAATTTATAATGATTGACTCTTCAATCATTCTTTTAGTTATTCGCTTCTTGTATAACAAAAGTACGCCTAGGATTTCGAGAAATCCTTATAGGTTTGGAAATTTGGGTTTGTGTAACCTTTACCACATATCCAAATTTTCTCTACCAAACACAAGAATGAATCCCTAATTCTCCTTGAGAACCCTATCGATGTTCTTGTAGGCTATCCAATTACACTCATTTGAATTGATTTGTTTGTTATAGGCTTGTCATGCTCCCAGCATACAATTCATTTAGGTACGTGCATGTAATGGCATACATGATTGACCTAATGGCGGAAACATTAGTACTCATGTGATCAACAACTCTTAGGTTCAGTGTATGACTATGACCTTTTCATAGTGATCCCACTTTCATCAACATGAATAACCTATTTAACTTGTTGAAATAGATTAAGGATCTTATCGATATAAGACACTTTTCTAAATGCCAAGCTAAAATCTTCTATTCCACAATAGATTTTGATTTTAGTTTACATGTTTCCCTCTTTCATCCAATATTAAAATCCAACCACTCCTTTCAAAAGGTAATATGAATACGTCACTCACAATGAGTGATACGTCATACACTTGGAAGACTATTTCTCCCACTGAATTTCATGTCTTTACATGATAACTTTAAATCCCACTGATCTTCATGTCTTTACATGACTTTAACTCCCACTGTACTTCATGTCTATACATGACTTTTCGATAATTCGAGTGAAACTCTTCTTATACCTCATTATAGAAAATATCATCATAACCTCATGGTAGATACCTTAGGCTTGTCTCATGTACACATCTCATTCCAAATCCCTATTTGGACATGTGGTTTAATTGCGTATCTTGTACACACCTACTATTAGGTATTTTACTGATGATTTGGATCTAAGCATAGTTACGCATTAAATTAGCTTTTGAAGACATCTTCATGTCTATCCATGCAACTATAATTGGACAATTCCAAATACATCATTCCTTTGCATAGATTCCTTTTAGTTTCATAAGTCTCTTATGTTAGAAAATCGAAATTTAAAATTTCTAGGTACTTCCACTTCATAGATCATAATCTTATTATTTCGAGAACATTTTCTTTTGGTCTCATCACTAGTCTAAGGATTCAGCTAAGAACGCTTTCTTTTGGTCTCCTCACTAGTCTTGAGTCTAACCTAAGAACATTTTCTTTTGGTTTACTCACTAGTTCCTAACTAGTTTTACGTTGTGGCTTATTTTCTCCCACTCTATCTTTAGAAAAATATAACTATTTTCTTTAAAGATAACCTTATGAGCCACAAACAATTTTGTACTCATACTTGTGAGGGAGGTAGAAGTATCATAACTTGACCTTAAATGATCTATTAAAGACTTGATTGTAAAGACATCGAATCTTAGCTTCGAGACAGACTAGTTCTATAAGCTAAAGAGGTGGACTCAAATTCATGTCAAATATTATCTTTATAAATGGTGTTGCCAATTGGTTTGGTAGATGCCTTATTTTAAGTTCAATAACTCAATTTAACTTAACAATTGATCTTTCAAAGTGAGAATCAAATTCTTAGTTTTTGAACTTATCATAATGATCCAATCATCATAATTCTATAATGATCAATTTGAGTCGATACAATTTATGTTATTAGTGCAAGTGGTGTATAATGACAAGTTTTTAGAACAATAAAAGTTTCCACAAACCGAGTGACTTGGGTTAAAAACCAAGTCACTAAATATTCAATTACAACAATTGTTCTTGAAAATTAAAAACTTCCATGTCCAACAAGGAAATAAAAAGTTCTAAATAACCATAATACAATCAAAAGGGGAGACAATCTCAAGGCCAAGCTTCCTTTTGGGTCTTCAACCATGGGTGGCTACCTTAGCTTCCCTTGAAGTGCCATCTTAGGCTTGCTTGTCTTTGCCCTTATCCTTGCTAGTATGCCCTAATTACAATAAAAAGGGTAAGAATCACAACTTGTATCTTATACCAAAGTTGAGATCATAACATAAATGATAGGGATGAAATTTACCAACTGAAACAATCTTTCCAGCTTTGATATCTCCCAGATATTTGGGGCAATTCCTCTTCCAATGCCCTATGCCATTACAATAATGGCACTTGTCCTCGGTGGAGGCACCTTTCTTAGGCTTGGGTGAGCTATTCTCAATAGCTTTTCCCTTGCCTTTGAAGGTTGAGGGCTTCTTCCCTTTACTGCCACCCCTTTTGAACTTCCCCTTACTCTTACTGTTAATATTGAACACATCCTTGATGGTGCTAACATTTAGCCCCATTTCTCTCTCAGCTTGCACAAGCATTTTGTGTAATTCATGAAGAGAGGTTTTCATGTTTTGCATATTGTAGTTTACCCTAAACTGCACATATGCCTTGATTTTCTCCAAGGAATATAAAACTCGGTCGATAACGAGTTGTTCGGGAATGTTCACCCCTTGCAATTTAAGAGTCTCAACATGATCAATCAATTTGAGTATATGAGGGCTAACCTTTTGGCCTTCTTTTAGGTTCGTGTCGAAAAACGCGGAAGCCGTTTCATATTGAATGATTCTTGGAGCTTGTGAAAACATGGTCATAAGCTTGGCATAGATCTCATAGGCGATGGTCATCTTTATGGCACTCCTTTGGAGATCGGCCTCCATAGAGAAAATCAAAACGTTTTTGATCACGCGGATGACCTTTCATTAGGTGTTTCGGGAGAGGCTTCGGTAAGGTAAAAAAGCTTGTCGTCACCTTCCGCGACCAAACGAAGTTGCGCATCCCAATCGGCAAAATTAGCGCCATTCTTTTCTAACTTGCATCGATCCATGAAGGATCGAAGCCATGAGACATTCGTGAGAGTTGGAGCATTGGTAGTGGTGGATGAATTAGCATTTGCCATTGCGAATAAACAATATTAACTACAAATTTTAGACATAAAGGAAATGTCAACATTTATCATTTTAAATACTTGTAAACATTTTAAACAAGTTAAGATTTAAATAGTGACCTCTACCCAACTATTATAAATGATTCCGAGATCCAAATTCATATCAACTTTGGCACGGTAAGCCAATTCATCCCTTATTAACATAATTCGCTGGATTAACTCTTTAATCGATTCTACATTAGAACTCTTGGTCGATAATATTACTTTAATATTTATCTTAAGCCCGGAACACATGCGGCTACGGTCGCGAATACTTCCGTTGAGCTCAATCCAAAATTCGAAATAATAATCTTTATTACCCTACTTACCCAACGTAACAATTTTAGCACCCCGGTGAGCCGAGCCTACTTTCTTGCAAAATTGGGATTCATGGGTTCTACTATTTGGTAAGGCTTAATCTCAATTATTTATTATGATAGGTCATGTCAATTTATTATCTATCTCGTTTAAGTGAACTAAATCGATGAATTAACGATAAATTTAATAGACACGATCGAATACTCGATAAAATATGCATGTCATGTTACGGCATGATACCACATGAAAGTCCATAGACCCTAATTAGACTCCTCTAATTAGTTACTAATTAACTTGTTAATTTAATATTTAATGATCTATGTAACATGCATGCAAATATAAAGGCATAAATAAACAAAAGATGAAATTTTCTTACATTGAGAAAATTTTGGTATTAATGGGCACAATAAGAAACTCCTTTTCTTATTGATCTTGAGCTAAAACCAAGAGGATGATCTCCTTTGAATGAACTTTCAATGTAGAAAGTCTCCTTCCAACATGCACCCAAGACTAAACCCAAAGTATCACTATATTAGACTAGAAAATATAGTGACAAGTAGTAACTAATATTAGATTTATTATTACTCTAGTAATGTAAGAATATTAGTTGTTTTGAGAATTTTAGAGAGTAGTCGGAGAAAATAGCAAAACAAGTTGAAAAATTGAGCAAATGAAATTAGACTTTAAAATTAGACTTTAAAATCATATTTAATTACAATAAGTCTAAACATTTATCATTTTAAATCCAAATTTTAAATGCAATAATTTAATCAAATAAATCCAAATTTAATTAAAATAATTTCAAAATTCGAATTTTAAATTTTTTTTTTACATTCTGGAACATTTCCGTGACACTCATAATGTCAAAAATAAGGGTTAAAAATTCGAATCGTTTTTGAGAAAAATCGGTTGCGCTTTATCGGTTTTATCAAATAAAATACATAAAGCATGCGAAAATTAATCAAATTAAATTTTCAACTTTAGATCTGAAATATGGAACATTCATGCAACCAGGAATAATTTTCTCATGACATGAAATTTATTTTAGCTATATTTGCTAAACAAGTCACTATTTCTGCCATTTTTACATTAAAAATTCATAAATCATGGTAGACATATCACATCAGTCTGAAATTTTTCAGTCTGAAAGGAAAACATGTATGTGACAACATGCTAACATTTCATTTTTAGATTCAAAGCGGAAGTATTTTTAACCATTTGACCTTCATTTATATCATTTTATCATATAAAAATCATAAATCATGAGAATAATTCCACTCCACACGAAATTTTAAATAAAGTAAGTAAATTACATGTGTGGTATTGTGTAAAAGTTTGAAGGTCATAAGATATGTCTAACTATTTTTAGCATTTTAAACACCATTTTACTCATTAAAATGTAATAAAAACACTAAAAATCATATTTGAGCAGTATAAATTTTCATAGAGTATCAAAATGACCTAAAATAATATTAGGACCAGAATATATTGACATGCAAATGACTTTGTGATTTTATCTCATAAAACACAAATTTCTAGTTTTATTTAAGTTACATTAACTCGAAAAAACTATAAATCGATTATGCATGCAACAACCAAGGCTCTGATACCGCTTGTAAGTCTCTTAAACTCGATATTAGACATTTCTAATATCTTATTATGAATAGTTTACTCTTAAACTATATAGATCTTATGCATGCATAACAAAATAACACAAAGATAAGAAGAAACATTTTTCCTTACATTGAATATGAACAATATGGGCACAATATTTGGACACCTTCCAAATATTGTTCTTGAGCTTAAATAAGAAGGATGAACTTTCAAGTTTCAAGTTAGAAACTCTCCTTTTAGATGCACCAAGACTACCCTTAATCACTACTAAAATACTACACTAGTATGATAAGTAGTATCCCTTAAAATAATACTAATCACTCTATTACTACTCTTAGTAATACTATTAGTAATCCATGAACATAAGATGTTGGAGGCTTCTTAAGCTTATTATTTAGAGTGAGAAGTGGAGAGGTTGAGAGAAAAGTTAGTACACTACACATATGAGATCAAGTGAGTATTAATAAGAGAAAACCCTTCTATTTTTTTACCCATGGAGCCGGCACCCTTATAGCATGGGTAAGGGTGAGTTTGCTTTTGTTCTTTACAAGATATTAGGTAGGTATCTAGGCTTGATAGGTTATGATTATGTTTTAATTATTAATTAGAACAATAATCAACACCTAAACACTACCCTATCTACCCCAAAACCGGTGCACCCATTAACAATGGTGTCCATTTTATTTTTGCAATTTGTCATTTGTCACATATGTGACATGTGACATGTAACATGTAATTTTGCTTATAAATGTGCATTTAACTAATTTAAATGCAATTTAATAACAAATAAATTAGACTTAACATTTTAAGTCACATTTTATAATTACATGTAAATAAAATGGGTCATCTCATATTTGGTTAAAATAATTTACAACAATTTATAATTATAATAAACCAATTTTGCTTATCTCAAATGTTTCATAAACATAATGTATTCTTAGTAATACAACAATTAAATTACTAAAAATGAATCTTATTTAATCATATTACAATAAGATATAATTCTCACATACAATATAAACTTAGTTCAATTTAAGGGATTAATTAATTTGTATCGCTATACAATTAATTAATGTACATGATTAGGGGATTGTCCTTTAGGTGTGACCTAAAGGGATCAACTGATCACCACCGTCATACGACAGTAACGTCAAACTCAATTGAGCCAATCGTTACCGATTTATGTTGACCAGTTGACTACAATATTCATCATCCCTTTGTATTCTTATTATTGAGATTTAATTATGTGATCGCACTATTGTTGAGGACAGGCACTCCAACATTAGCTTCTTCTGCAACCTCCCCAGGTCGAAAAGGGCTTGTCCTCAAGCCTGGCTCTTCTTCATCCTCGGAATCTCCATAGTAAGGGCTTAGATCTCCTATGTTGAAAGTTCAATGCACTCCATAGTCACCTGGTAGATCAATCTTGTAGGCATTTGGCCCTACCTTCTCAATGAACTCAAAGGGGTCATCAGCTCTTAGCTCCAACTTGTTCTTCCTTTTGGAGGGTAATCTTTCCTTCCTGAGATGTATCTAGACTAATTCTCCAGGGGCAAATTTTTTCTTATGCCTAGGGACCTTAGCATTCTTCTTGTACATGTCACTGGCCTTCTCAATTTGCCTTCTAACAGTCTCATGTAGCTTTATCATCTGCTCCACTCTTTTCCATGCATCAAAGTTTACTTCTTCCCTGGGAAAAACAGATAAATTAAGAGGCATTAAAGGGTTAACTCCATAGACTACCTCAAAAGGACTGTAGCATGTTGCTGAGGATGGTGGTCTGTTGAATGCAAACTCTACCTGAGCCAATTTCAGATCCCTGTGTTTCAGAGACTTGCTCACTATACACCTTAGTATCCTCCCTAATTTTTGTTGGTCACCTCAGTCTAACCATCTGTCTGTGGGTGCTGAGAAGTACTGAACAACAGTCTTGTATTCAAAAGCCTCCAAAGTGTCTTCCAGAAATAGCTCATGAACATGGTGTCCCTGTCTGACATTATAGTCTTAGGCACTCCATCTAACTTCAATATCTTCCCCAGGTTCAGCTCTGCAACTATAGCCGCATCTTCTGTCTTCTTACAGGCTATGAAATGAGCGATTTTGCTGAACCTGTCTACCACAACCATCACAGAGTCCTTCCCTCTTTGTGTTCTTGGCAAAGCTACAATGAAATCCATACTCACATCCTCCCAAGGCATGTAAGGGACTGGTAGGGGTGTATAGGGACCTGCCTGGAAGGAACTCTTAGCGTGCTGGCACACTCCACATCTTCTAAGTACAATCTGCACTTCCCCCATCATTTTAGGCCAATAGAATTGGTTCTGTAGGATATCTAATGTCTTTTGGACACCAAAGTGACCTCCCAAGCTACTAGCATGTACTTCTTTGATCAGCAAATATCTGTAAGTCTTGGACCAATTTCATAGTTTTGATAATGACATATGTTTACGTAATAATATGTTTTACTCGATATATCATATGCGTGTAATTGTGTGCTTTAGTCTTATTATAGCTAGCAACAATTATGAGAAGAAAGATCAAAGTTAGGCATAACTTTGATAAAGTTTGTGAGACAAAGTTATAACAACTTAAGGAATAACTTTGGAAGTGAACATGGAAGTTATAGCTAACCAGGCATAACTTTAAACAAAATCGCTTCAAACAAGATCTACATAAATCTACACAAGACTCGAGATGGAGGGTCTTTGTGATCAAGATGAAGAGATGATTCGTATACTGAAGATCTTTGTGAAGATTAGATAGTATAGGTCGTCATTCGGTAACTATTCCATTCAAGAGATTTTATGTTCAAAAGTTATAGCTTTAGTCTATGACTTTGGATGATAAAATATTGATGCATGATTTTGGAAATAAAATGTTTTGAAATGTTTTCAAAAGTGAAAGAGTTTTATTTTTATATTTATCAATTATTTTAATAGAGAATATATTTATGAGATTCTATTGGTTAGTTATACAACTTATGGGTTGTCATGCTACCTAGGGGTTCTAATATATTCTATCTCAATTTGTTGTTAACCTAATTAGCCCACCTAGTGGTTGAGCCATCTAGGGTTTCGTGAAACCTAGTTTGTGCCACCTAGGGATTCGTGCTCCTAGGGTTTCGTGAGCTAGGTGAATCCGGCCTCTTTAGGTTTGTTTCCTTAGTTTACCTAATCTAGGATTCTACTATATCTTTACAACAATATTTTGAGATATAAAGATAAATATATTTATATAAGATAAACCAAATAATATTTTGAGATAAAGATATTTCTAAAAGATAAGCAAATATTATTTTATGATAAGATAAGTATCTTTATTACATATTATACTAGGGTTTTAGATCTACTATGATTCTACTACTATAAATACTCATTCACATACAAATTGTAAAACACACGAAATACACATATTTTACACGGCTATTATTTTACTTGTGTTGATTTTCCAAAATCGTTTTAAAGCAAACCTTTGAGCAAATATTTTTTATTTTTAGAGTTTGTTTTTAAAAGAGTCGTGCATCAATTATTATCAATCGCTTGAGTGAAATACGTTATTGGATAATAGTACATCATTATAAGCTTACAATTCTTTAACGGGAATCTGTGTGAGTTATATTGTACTTTCTTATTAGCGTAATATAGTATAGAGTATTTAGCGATACTCACCTTGAGTTATAATCATAGTGTTGATTATACGAGTGGGTTGATAATTTTTGTAATCCGTAGAAAGGTACTAAAAATTATTAATCGAGAATAGTGGACGTAGGTTTCAACGTGTGAAACTGAACCACTTCAAAATCGTGTGCCTCTCTCTTATCTCTTTACTTTTCGTTATTTCGTTATTCGCGCTTACTTTGATTAATTAATTAGTTGATTTTAATTCATAAGATCAGATAATTAATTACATATCATATAAATCGAAAACGTGAGGCTAGTTTTTAATACTCAATTCACCCCCCCCCCTCTTTCGTATTCGATCAATAGACTCTACAATTGGTATCAGAGCCTCGTGCTCTTGATTGCCTTACAGCAAGGAGTCTGATCCATTTATCTTTTTATTTTTATTTATTTTCCGCTGCATTTAATTTTATTTTAATGGATTCCAAACATTTGAAGTGTCCCGTATTCGATGGGAAGAACTACAGTTTATGGAAAAATATGATGACCCATTTCATAAAGGGTAACGATTGGGAGTGTTGGCTAATTATTAAGAATGGTCCTAATAAGATCATGCTTGGATCTGCTACTGGCACTGCCATCGAAAAGAAAGAAGATGACTATGTTGAGGCAGATTATAAGAAAGCTGAGAAATATTCAAAGGCTATTAGTCTGTTGCAAAACGGCATGACCCATACTGAATTTGATCGTTTCTCATCTAGTTCTACTGCCAAGGAAATATGGGATGGTCTTGAGTTAGCTGATGAGGGGACAACTGTTGTCAAAAAGCAACGCATAGCTCTACTTATGCGAAAATACGAATTGTTCTCCATGGAACAAAATGAATCGCTTGACAGCATGTCGACTCGCTTCTCCAGTATCATTAATGAATTGAAAAATCTTGGAAAAACTTTTGACTCCGAGGAAATTGCCAGGAAGATCCTTAGAAGTCTATCTAAACGATGGAGACCTAAGGTGACGGTAATTGAGGAATGTAAAGATATATCTGACCTATCTTATCAAGA
>JAIUZE010011123.1:0-33332 GCA_022085475.1 Heliosperma pusillum
ATCAATATGTCTCCACATATAAGACTGATGCACACCACATTACTCCCACTTAACTTCATGTATAAACATAATTCCTCGAGATATCGAGAAATATTTTACAACATGATTGACACACTAATTCCAATTCTTTAGTGCTTACTTAAGACTTCCTCTTAAGCTTGCAAATTACTTAGGATAGTTAGGATCTACGAACCCACAGGTGAATATAAAATATACTACCTCTTCTAGAATCGTATTCAAGAAGGTGGTTCTTGAGATCCAGTTGGCATCATACTATTATGATATGCTGTAATCGCTAAGTATATTCGAATGGATCAAAGAATTAATGTTGGTGCAAAACTCTTTGCCTACCAAGTTATCTTTGAAAACATTTTAATGTTCATCCATGCAAATTTCGATCTTAAAAATCAATTTACATTGAAGAGGTCGTACTTCTTCAAGTAAAATTTACCAGTTCACATACCTGACCATCATGCATGGAGTCCATTACGAATCGTATGACTCTAAGCCATATCAAGAAGTTGGGACTAAAAACAGTCTTTTATAAGTCTCATATTAGAATTCATCACTATAAAGGAGCGATAAAATTCCACCTGACCTCCTAGGTTCCGGTTCCGAAGAAACAACTACTGAACAAGCAATGAGGAAAACTTTTTCCGGACCATATGCCCAGTTTGTGGCTCTTGAAACATTTTCTCCCACTCTGTCTTATCAAGAAATAATCGTATTTTTATTGAAAGACAGCATCACGAGTCACAAACGCTTTGTTCTCGTGGTCAATGTGGGATTATTGAGCACTTGTTTCATTCAAATAACTTATAAATTAGGTACGCTACCTACCCATATCGTATATGGAATGAAATCATACTGTTTTAAATGTGTTTTAATATGGTGGGAAAAGCAGACAAAAAATATTAAGATCCCAAGGTTAGTCAAATGGCTCATTTTGACTTGATAAAGACAAAACCATATCGTATAAGGTTCTGTTTCTCTATTCAACAACACCTTATCTAATAATGTGTGTTAGAGAAGTTAACTTGTGAAACCATTTCACAATACTTTTGGTGAAAATCAAAGTCAATACTTAGATATTTATAGTTACGATTTAGTCGTAAGTCCTTGATCTAATGCTCTAGTGGTTAACTACTTCTCATTGAAGCTCTTTGAACTTTTCAAAGATTTCTCTTAGCACCTCATTAAGTAGAATCAAACATAATATCTACTTAAATCGTCGGTAAATCAAGTGAAGTAATCATTACCATCTCTGGTTGTGTTTGTTATTGGACCACACGTATTCTTATGTAATGGGGCCAATAATTTACTAGTTCGATTTCCTTTTCACAAAAGGGCACGAATCATCTTGCCTTGAATACAAGATTCGCACACACCATAAGATTCAAAATCAGATGGGTTAGGGATAGTTGTTAATACTAGCCTCTTAATGTGCTACACAATCCAGAGTTAAGATTAGACATAGGTCACCAATTTTTGAGCCTTTTTCAATCTATATGACAAGTAATTACTAGTTTAGGTCAAGAATATAATTACCTTTGATTGGTATGAGATAACCATTGACCAAGTATAGGCATAAAAAGATACAACGTTTGTTCTATTCACAAAAGTGAAACACTTGTGTCGTACACAAAAGTGGATACTATATTCTTTATTTAGAGGTCATGTACATAATAACGTTTATTAATGTATACCTCTAAATTCAAGACTAGATTGATCACATTATAACTTTTATATGTCTCTATGAAAATAGAACTACAATAGTTATATTTCCCTTGTAGGTCGACATTTAATCATGGTTAGTCGTCGCACGAATCATTATTATATGCATTGAATACATTGATGAAAACCATAATGGGTATCTGATACCCAAAACTTGCATTTTAGCAAAATAAATGTCGATCATATAGATATTATGGGTGAAAAAATACACCCAATTTCTAACTTTTTAGAAAACTTGGGGCAGATTCTTTTCTTGTGTCCTACACTGTAAAATAGAATCGTCAAAAGTTGGGTTCGACACCTTGCTTGGGTTTTGACTTTACTATTCAAAATAGTCTTGCCTTTTTCCCTTGCCTTGTGTCAAAGTCGAGCCAACCTACTCTTGAACCTCGTCTTAACAATTAAGAATATAAACATCATTCTTAGTGCTCCCACTCACTTTCATGAATCTCTACTTAGACAAGTATATTGGAATTATTGTGAAGACTATTCTTCATTTCATTCATGGTTTTACCTTCAAAAGGATAAACTTTTCATGAAGTGATTACGGTATTTGGTTGTTCACGATTTCAAATAAATCGATTAACCTAGTCATCCCAACTGTTTTGGCCTCTTTTGAGGTAAGCCTCGATAAGGAGCATTATGACGACATACCAAAATACAAATATTTTCTTTGGAGCAAAAATTTGATGTACCATTGTTAAAAGAAGATGTCACTAAAAATTCAAAACGCTTTTGACTAAGTGTGACATATTCATTTACTCTTCATAAGAGACTTTTGCAATAGTGAATATGAGGATCAAAAGATAAAATTCATGTTGTCTTTAGCTACGGTGGTTTAAACGGAGATTGCAATCAAAATGCTACCGTATAAAATAATGGAAACTCCTTTCCACGATTGAACGGATTTACAAGTTCGTAGAAGGATAAATATTTGTCATTGCGCGAATAAATATGAACGGAAAATAAACATTCATTGCTTATATATAATTTACTTGTAAAACATTTTAAACAAGTCACTCATATAATGACCCCTCACGAAATTATATAAGTGATTCCAAGACCCATCTTTAGACAAAAATAGTCATCGCATGCTACCTTTATCTAAAAAATGGTAAGTCAATACTTGACTAATTCTACACTTAGAACTCTTGGTTGACGGATTTCAACTAAATCCATCTCCTAGTCCCAAGATAACGCTTATCTCGTTGAGTCCAATCCAATTTTGGCTTGTGATCGCATCACCCTACTTACCCGAGGTAAAAAGGGACCCACGAGCGTGGTAGCCCTAATGAACACGGGGTTCATAGGTGTTACTAATTGGTAAGGCTAAATCTCAATTTTTTAAGTTATGTGAGAGGTCTTGTCAATTTTGTTATTAAGTCCCTATAAGCGAACTAAGTCGGTGAATTGTGAATAACGTTGAATTGACAATAACGGTAAATAAACTGCATGTGTGACGATTTTGGCATGAGCGGAAACAAAGCAAGCAATCAAGCAACAATAAAATCCTAGTATGGCCACCTAGCTAATCAAAATTAACTAGATAGTTACAAATTCGGAAACCAACTCCTTGGTCCCTTGCCTCTTCACTTGAAACACCTTCCAAAATGGCACCGTCTTGAGGGAGTCACCGGTCTTCATAAAAAATAATTACAAATATACAAATACAAATTCCTATTATACATTTATTCTATAAAATAAAATTATTAAATTATACAAACCGGCGATACGAGATCGCAACAAAATTACAACCAAACCGTTATTCCCTTACATTACGGGTAATAACGATAAAAAATAACAAGGCCATACTAGGTACAAAATTTGCATAAATTATTAAATAAATGACATTCATTCATTCAACCATAAATAAAAGAAATTGCTGCAAAATTCATGCCAAAATTGTCCTAAATTCATTCATGCTCATTGTAGCTCGATTTTTTTTTTTTCCGGGATTCATTGATTTTTAACCATTAAAAATCAATATCAACATTTAAATCTCATTTAAATTCAAACTAATTAACTAAACTGATTTAGAACTCAAAATTAGTAATACTATTTTTTTTGGTCATTAATTAGATCGATTTGATTTCATTTGCTAAATATTACGGTTTAATCATAACAATTATGAAATAAAACCAAAATAAAATATAAACATCATAAAGTTTGAAACCAAAAATTTTGTACATTCTGAAACAATTCAAGGAACTATAAAAATAAAAAACATTTGCTCAAAAAATTTAAATTAATTTTATGAACAAATAGCTTTGTATTTAATGGTTTTATCAAATAAAAACATTAGATATAGTAAAACAGTGAAATAAATTATGAAATTTCACCAAGAGTATCAAAATAAGAATGTAAAATGTAAAAAAAAAATTCAAAACCAGAAATGGACGTTTCAATTTTATGAACATTATAATCTCATATTATCGACTTTTATCGTATAAAAATCAATAAACATGCAATACATAAGTAAAAGTCACGAAATTTTACATACAATATGTAAGACATGCATGTGAAATCATATTAAAATTTCATGGCCAGAATCAACATGCAACTATTTTTCGTTAACTTTTAACTCATAAAATGCATGTTAATTCGGTTTAAACGCCAAAAATCAAAATAAATAGAAAATTAATCCCTAAAATCACGAAATTTGACCACAAACATTTTGAGGTCAGTAGGTATACATGCACCAAATTTTTTGTCAGAATCGTATTTTAACTCAAAATCTTTGATTTCTTAGTTATCTTATAACTTTAATAAAAATGTCCAAAATGAACATGCATGCTACAAGCTAGCTCTGATACCACATGAAAGTCCATAGACCTTAATTAGACTCCTATAATTATTTTCTAAATTACTTGTTAATTTAGTATTTAATGATCTATGTAACATGCATGCAAATATAAAGACATTTATATAAAAGAAGAAATTTCCTCACATTGATATGAAAAATATGGGCACAACAAGAACTCCTTCTTGTTGTTCTTGAGCTAATAATATGGATGAACAAGAAATCTCCAAAGTAGAAGACCTCCTTCAAGTTGCACCAAGATGACACCAAATAATCTACCCTTATTATTAACTAGATAATAAGATAGATGATATACTACTAATATTAGACTATGTTACTACACTAGTAATACTTAGGAAATATTAGTATATGAGAGTTTTTAGTGAGAGGAAGGATTTTAGAGAGAAGTGTAAAATTGCACAAAATGAAGTAGTAGAATAATGAACAACATTTGTTCATTATATAGCCAAAATGGCCGGACCATTTAGTCCAAAAATGACTATTATTTTGTTCAATTTGATCACATGCATTAGAGTGGAGTGTTGTAGTATAAGTGATGATTGTATGCTACTTGTTATGTCACTTTCAATTGGTAACTAAAGAGTATAAACAAGAACAACAATCATCACCTTGTAACTACAATGTAACCGGCCATTGTGGCCTAGTTTGATCCATTTTGATTTTTGATATTTGTCTCACAAATACTTATTGATCATATGGTTAATTATCTTGTATAATTAAGTGTTAATTTGATCATATAACAATTATATGACTCAATTAAATAAATAATATGTACTTAACATTTTAAGTAATATTTTACCATTATATCAATATATAATGGGTCCCACAATGCTTAGTTAATTTATTTTACAACTCCTTGTAAATATAATTAACTAATTACCTCTATCTCAAAACCTCAACTAATTTAGTAATTTAACGATTAATTACTAAGTTAAATCTTATTTAATCGTATTAAAATAAGATATAAATTTATTAGTCAATTATCGCATAATTGAAAAATAAGTTTAATCGAATTTGAGTTCTTAACTCAATTTCTAATAATTAACTCTCGTACATATCGAATATATGTAATGTACTAATTAACTGTATCGTATACAAATAATTAGTTACTATTTGGATTTCATCCTTTAGGTGTGACCGAAAGGGATCAGTTGATCACCGCCGTCAAACGACAATAACGTCAAACTCTAGTTAGCCAACCGTTATTGATTTACGTTAATCAACTGACTAATCATATATATAGTCAATAATTATCCCAATTATATTCCATAATAAGATTTATTATGTGGCGCACTATTGTGGAGGACACCTACTCCAAAAGTTACATTGTTAAGTTCTAAAGTTAAACTAAAAAAAGACTAAAGTCACCTAGACATGTCTTAAAAATGTAAATTAATATATTAAATGACATTTTAATATAAAGTTTCACTATAAATTATTAAAGTTACACAAATAATAATTGAAGTTTTACTAATACGGGTTAAAGTTATACTCGTAAAAATGATAAAATTAAATCATATTTTGACTTAAAGTTACACAAATAAGGGTTGAAGTGATATTTATAATGACTGAAGTGACAACTATAAAAAGATTAAAATCACATAAATTTGTCTTAAAATTACATAAATTTAAATTTATATAGTCGAAATCACATTTTAGTTTAAAGTTAAACAAATAATGGTTGAAGTTTCAATCTTAATGATTAAAATTACATTTATAAAAAGTCTAAAATCATACAAACTTTTTTTTAAGTTACATAAATTTAAATTTATATAGTTGAAATTACAGTTTAATTATTTTTTTTTGCAAGAAGATAGTATCCTTTTATTCATCCCAAAGAGGGGAAAAAAAGAAAGGAATCTTACAGAAGATCTAACCATTATACATATACAAATATGAACCTAGCTATTAAGATGCTCTAGAGTTTCATTATATACAAGACCTTTGGACGATGCCAACATCTTAACCGCTACTATGAACTTAATTCTCGAAGTTAGTACTTGAATTGACTCAACTCTATTGTTAAAAAGACGGTTATTCCTTGCTTGCCGAATAATGTAGATTTTGGCCGAGAGACAGCTCTGAAACCAGTCTACCTTCCAATGCTTTCTGCGTCTTCTTCCTCCTATCCAAGACAGCTCTTTATAATAGCAGCAGCTCCTACAAATAAGCCCCATCCACCCCACAATATTCATCCAGATTTGCTGGGCAAACAAGCAGTGGAAGAAGAGGTGTTTATGATTTTCAGCAGCCCTCTCGCATAAACAGCATCTATTCACTATTAACAGTCCTCGTGCATTAATATTGTCCACAGTGGCCAGCTTACACTCTGCTGCCATGGATGCAGTGACTCTGTGTCTAGGCACGACTGCAGTGGTATTCAAGCTTCTTGCCCAGTGTTGTACAGGTCTATGAAGTCTGATGCTGTCATAGGCCTTAGAGACAGAAAACCTCTCATTATGAGTGCATTTCTGAATGAGATTCTTGGCCCCTTCAATCTCTCCAACTGCATTTATACAGTGATCCCTAACCTTTTAGAATATCCTTGATCCCTTCAGAGAAGCTATCCTGGCTGCTTGCTTCCCAAATCCTAGTGTTTCTGAGGATGTAGAGATGACACCACTTAATCCAAATCCCTTTAGAGTATTGATTAAGCTGCCAAATCCACCTCATTATGAGAGCTCTATTCCAAGAAATCAGGTCTTTGAGCCTAAAACCTCCTTCATTCCATGGAGCACACACGCTTTTCCAACTTTTGAATGTCATATGCCTAGTATCAGCAGTGACATTCCAGAAAAAATCCTTGCTTACCTTTTGTATGCTCTTGACAATTCCTTTGGGTAGCAGAAGACTAGCACACCAAAAGTTCTCAATGCCAAAGAGGACAGAGTTAAGAAACCGGAGTTTGCCAGCATAGGAGAGGAGTTGGGCAGACCAGTGGTGAATGGCTTGCTGAATCTTGCTCATAAGACCAGTATACTTGCTTATATTCAAGTGAGAAGAATGGACAGGTAGACCTAAGTATCTGAAAGGAAACTGTCCTTCCACAAAGCCCGTGACCCCTAGAATATCTCTAGTAATCCCCTGTTGTATCCCAGCAAAATAAATGGTAGTCTTATCCTTATTAGCTATCAGCCCTGACCATCTACCAAAAAGATGTAAAACCTCAACAGCTGCAGTAACAGAGGGTACATCACCTCTATTGAAGATCATTAGGTCATCAGCAAAGACTAAGTTATTGGTTTTGATCCTGGAGCATTTGTGGTGGTAAGAAACCTGAGGTTTGTTGTTGATGCCCCTTAGTAGCCTAGAAAAGATCTCCATACTAAGTACAAAGAGATAGGAGGAGAGGGGATCACCTTGCCTAAGACCACTTTTCCCTTTAAAGAAGCCATGGACTTGCCCATTAACCTTGACAGAAAACCAAGAGCCAGTTATACACCTCATAATCCAGTTAATTAATTTGGGAGGGAAATTGAGCAGTTTAAACATATCTTTAATAAAAGGCCATTGCAAACTGTCAAAAGCTTTCCTTATATCAATTTTCATGAGACATCTGGGAGAGATATTTTTCCTATTATATCGTTTAACAAGAGCCTGGGTTAACAAGACATTATCAAAGATATTCCTCCCTTTAATAAAGGCAGCTTGCTCCTCCCCTATAATAGTAGACATAAGATGTTGCATCCTATTTGCAAGAAGCTTGGAGATGACTTTGTAGATAACAGAGCAACATGAAATAGGTCGAAAGTCTTTAACAAAGTTAGGTACATTACTCTTTGGGATCAAGGTAATGATAGTAGAATTAGCTTGCTTGGCCATTCTCCCAGTACTGAAGAAAGATTTACCTGCAGCACAAATATCAGTTTCAACCAGGTGCCAGGCAGACTGGAAGAAGCCTGCAGAGAAACCATCATGTCCAGGGCTCTTGTTGATATCCATACCAAAGATTATCTTCTTTATCTCTTCATTAGTGACAGGGCCAGACAGGGTTTCCCAATCTCCAGGATTAATGAAAGGGCCATTGGTAAGCAAGGTGGAGTCTATAGGTTCCACCTTTTGGGGAGCTCCTAACAAGTGTAAGTAATACTCACAGAAAGCTTTAGCAACATTATCCAACTCAGTTTGGCTAATCCCATCTTTATC
The DNA here is from genome assembly GCA_022085475.1 of Heliosperma pusillum. NCBI lineage: Eukaryota > Viridiplantae > Streptophyta > Magnoliopsida > Caryophyllales > Caryophyllaceae > Heliosperma > Heliosperma pusillum. Next base: position 8,702 of record JAIUZE010011123.1, read on the forward strand.
CTCAATTTCACCTATAATTTGTTGAGCTTTTCTCTCAGCAACCTTGGCATGAAAGTATCTGGTACTACAATCCTGAAGATTAATGTTTTAAATTTTTGCTTTTTGCTTGAGTGAGCTAATTTCAGCAGATTTGAGCTTTCTAAAAGTGGCAAGCAACTCCCCTTCCTGGTTGATCAAATCATCAGAGAGAGGGTTCTGTTGCAAGGCATGTTGGCAGTCCAACACATCACCTTTGGCTTTAGCAACTCTAGCCTTAAGACTAGAGAAATTATCTTTATGGAGACCCTTGAGTCTCTGCTTGACAACCTTGAGCTTTTGAAAGAGAGAAAACATAGCAGTGCCTGTGAACTTTGTACCCCAAGCCTCCTTAACAACATCATTAAAGGAGGGGTGATGCGTCCAACAGTTCAAGAAGCTAAATCTTCTAGTAATCAGAATTTCATCAAAGGCTGTAGTGATAATAGGAGAGTGGTCAGAAATACCAGGATCCTTATTAACAGCAGTAGGATTAGGAAGCTGAGACACCCAATGCTGGTTAATTAGAACCCTATCCAACTTAGACCAGACTCTATCACCACTTGCATGTTTATTAGTCCAGGTGAATTCACATCCAGTACTAGGGAGGTCATCCAGACCCGCATTCAGAATGCAGCTATGGAAAGCTAGGACATCTCTACTATCAGGAGGATTGGGCCCTAACCTTTCATGAGAATAACGCACCACATTGAAATCCCCCATAATAATCCAAGGGTCCAAAGTGTTTTTACGATTGAGAAGGAATTGCCAAAGGATATTCCTCTCATCCCCATCATTGAAACCATACACAACAGTAAAGAGAAAGACCTTACCAGTGGCAAAATGCTTAATTCTGCAGTGAATAAATTGAGCATTAATCACTAGAGGGGTAAGCTGAATAGTGGATGGATTCCAAAAACACCAAATCCTCCCATTATAATGATGACTATAATTTGTAACACTACTAAAATTAGCACAGAAAGTTTTCCTATACTTACCAAAATTATTTTCCTTAATTCTAGTTTCAAGAATCCCCATAACATCTATAGAATGACTCTTGATAAAGTCCTGTACCTCTGACATTTTTAGAGGATCATTACATCCTCTAACATTCCAAGTTGAGATCTTCATTTATGGTTTATCAGGAGGGTCCTTAACCCCTACAAGGATGGCCTCAACAGTATCCTCCCCATCTATTATACTGGAGAACTTCAGGAGATCAAATTTGTTCTTGATAGAAGTTCCACCTTTTCCACTCATCATTACAGAACCAGCTGACCCAAGAGGTACAGGATGCAGTATAGTGTTACTGTAGTTTCCGTAAATCAACCCTTTATCCAAGGGAGGAGTCAGGTGATTGGTGATAACTTCTACAATTTGGTCCTTATCCTGACCTAGACCCAGGGGTCCTGAGTGCTTTACAACAACCTCAGAGGAGATCCCCTTAGTTTGAGAAGGACTAGTGCCCACATCAGACTGGGGAATAACCTGCTGAGGGGCTGAGGTACCACCTATCCCTGGGCATCCTGAGTCATTCAAAGGAACTGCACTGAAGTTATTCAGAAACACAGCCAAAACACCTGAAAACTTAAGGATTTAAATACTATGTTGCTTTCTGTTTAAACACTGTAACTAAGACTGAGAACAGATAAATCCTAGCCAAAGCACAAAGCCAATGGACTAGAGGATGAGAGCTTTATCCCAGCACACAGCAAAGGATATAGTTCTCAAGTCCCAACACAAATCAAAGGACAAGTCTCTAGCACACAACCAAGAGTTCAACAGAAAACAAGTTTCTGTTTTTGTGTTTACTTCAAATCTGATTTGCATTCATTAGGAATATGCCTTATATAGGCAACAAGATTATATCTCAGACGTCAACTACATCTAGGGCCACAAATGGCTTACAAAAGAAAACAATACAACAGCTATAAAGTTCTGAACTAAAGTTATAAAGTAGGAAAAGTAGTTCTAATGAGACAATCTGACTTAATTGGTTTGTTTAGGTTGATCTAGTGAAGGAGTGGACTTCCAGGCCTGGTTATTTGAGCCAGACTGAAGTAGACTAAGTGCCAAAGTTTCTGCTGAAAGTCCTCGAGCTGTTTTGTTCAAAATAGGAAAGTCTGATAGTGACATTTGAACTACTGCAAAAAGGCTTGATTTCTTGACAGTTTGAGTTTGTCCCTAAGCTAACTTCTGTTGTCTGCATTTCCTGGGGAAGAATTCCTGGACAAAGTTGTAGAGGACCCTCCTTAGAACCAAGTTTGGTCACTGGTTAGGCTTGTTTGGGTGTGGAAGGTCCTCATGGACCCTGTCCAAGAGGAGTGTGACTGTCTGGGTGTGACTGAGGGCTGTTTTTGTTGTGTTGGACTTTTGTTGTTGTTGGCTGGGTGTTGTCTTGTCTGAGCCTTGGGTAGGGGATGGTTAGGATGGCTAGGCATTGTTCTGGCTGTGGGTTGTTGTGTTTGCTGGTATTGGGATAGTGAACACTTGGACTGTATAGGACATTGTCATAGCTCGTCATAAGACTGATTGCATTGTTGTTGTCTTGGTTGGAGGTATCTTGTTTGTCTTGAACTCCTTGCTTGCTTTGATGCTGAACTCTTGTTGCAACTTCCCTTTCTTGAAAAGGATTTGCCCTCAAATCTTCATCACCATCATCATCTGATTCTTCATGGTAGGGGCTCAGATCTCCAACATTGAAGGTACCATGGACACCATAGCTGCCTGGTAGATCCACCTTGTAGGCATTAGGACCCAGCTTCTCCAATATTTCAAATGGTCCATCTTCTCTTGGCATGAGCTTGTTCTTTCTTTTGTCTGGAAATCTTTCCTTCCTTAAGTGCAGCCAAACAAGGTCCCCTGCTCTGAACTCCTTAGCCTTCTTAGGTCCTTTGGCTCTTTCTTTGTACATCTCATTGGTCTTTTCAATCTATCTTTTAACCTGCTCATGGATCTGTATCATTTGATCAACTCTTCTTTTGTCATCATGGTTTGCTTTGTTTCCTTTGACTGGGGCTAGGTCATTGGGCATGAGAGGGTTAGTACCATAAACTGTTTCAAAAGGACTTTTACCTGTGGTGGTGGAGGGAGCTCTGTTGAAGGCAAACTCATCTTGTGCTAGCCTGAGGTTCCAGTCTTTTAGGGACTTGGAAACAATGCTCCTCAATATCTTCCCCAAGGTTCTGTTAGTAACTTCTGTCTGCCCATCAGTTTAGGGATGGTGTGAAGTGCTGAACAACAACCTGGTCTTCAACAGCTTCCATAAGGTCCTCCAGAAATGGCTCATGAACTTTGTATCTCTGTCTAAGACAATGCTTCTAGGTACCCCATGTAACTTGACAACCTCCTTGAACTATAACTCAGCTACCCCCATTACATCTTCAGTTTTCTTACAAGCAATGAAGTGTGCCATCTTACTGAACCTGTCTACAACCACCATGATAGAATCCTTCCCCCTCTGTGTTCTTGGTAGTGCCACAATGAAATCCATGCTGAGGACTTCCCATGGCCTGTTTGGTACTGGGACTGGTGTATAAGGACCAGCTTGAAAGTGTGATTTTGCCAGCTGACAGGACCTGCACCTCCTTATGGCATCTTGAACATCATTGAGCATCATGGGCCAGTAGAACTGGTCCTGCAAGATGTCATATGTCTTCTACACCCCAAAGTGGCCAGCAAGGCCATTTGAGTGGACTTCCTTCACTAGCAATCCCCTGTAGGGTCCCTTAGGTACACATAACTTATTCCCATGAAAGAGATAGCCTTCCTGAGCTGTGTACCTGCTCCCTTTCTTAACTTGACCTTCCTGGTGCACCTTCCATTCATCTTTGAAGTCTAGGTCTTCTTGATAGAGTTCCTTCATGAACTCAAACCCCAATACTCTTTGTTCCATGAATGTCAGCATCACTGATCTCCTTGACAGTGCATCAGCTACAATGTTGTTCTTGCCCTCTATATATTTGCTGGAAAATGAGAATGATTGTAGGAACTCCACCCACTTGGCATGCCTGGGATTGAGTTTGTGCTACCCATTGATGTATTTGAGGGCCTTATGATCAAAATGCTGCACAAATGGCTTAGGTTTTAGGTAGTGTCCCCAATGGTTTAATGCTCTCACAATGGCATATAACTCCTTGTCATATGTAGAGTAGTTCAACTTGGCTCTATTTAACTTCTCACTGAAGTATGCAACATGCTTCTTCTCTTGTGTAAGCACAACTCCTATGACCAGGCCACTGGCATCACACTCAACCTCAAAGAGCTTGTTGAAATCTGGCAAGACTAGGATAGGAGACTTGAATAGCAATTCCTTGATCAGGTTGAAGGATTTCTCAGCTCTGTCACTCCACTTGAACTCTCCTTTCTTCATGCATTCAGTGATGGGGGTCATGCTTGAGCTAAACCCTTGTATGAATCTCATATAGATAGATGCCAGGCCATGAAAACTCCTGACCTCAGTCACGGGAGAGGCCAGTCCTTGATTGCCTGAACCTTCTCAGGATCAACTGCTACTCCTTTCTTTGAAATGATGAACCCAAGGAAATAAACCTCAGGCTGCATGAAGGTGCATATTTCTAGTTTGCCATATAACTTGTTCTCCTTCAGAACTTCAAATAATAACTTCAGGTGCTGTAAATGCTCTCCCTTTGGTGAACTGTAAATGAGGATATCATCAAAGTAAACCACCACACATTTGCCCAAGTATGGCCTCAGGACTTCTGTCATAAATCTCATGAAAGTGCTAGGGGCATTAGACAGCCCAAAAGGCATCACCAACCACTCATAGAGTCCATGTTTTGTTTTGAAAGCTGTTTTCCACTCATCACCTGCCCTTATCCTGACTTGGTGGTATCCTTGCCTCAGGTCAATCTTTGTGAACACTTGAACACCACTCAGCTAATCCAGAATATCATTAAGCCTAGGTATGGGGAACCTATACTTAATAGTGATGTTATTGATTGCCCTACTGTCAATGCACATGCGCCAGGTCCCATCCTTCTTTGGTTCTAATAAAGCTGGTACAGCACCAGGACTGAGGGACTCCCAGACATACCCTTTGTTTAGCAACTCACCTACTTGAAGCTGGAGTTCTTGTGTAGCCTTAGGGTCACTCCTGTAAGCAGGCTTATTGGGAAGGACAGCTCCAGGCACTAAGTCAATGTGGTGTTCTATTCCCCTAAGTGGTGGCGGTCCACTAGGGAGCTTAGAAGGGAAGACATCACTATAAGCTTCTAAAATAGACTTGACCTCCTCAGGGATATCAACCATGTTTAACCCAGTCTCCTTGGTAAGCAGTATATACACAGGTTGTAGCTTACTTAGTTCTTGTACCATTTCTGACTCACTTATCAACATGACTTCCTTGGAAGCCTCACTCATGGGGGGTGGGTTAATCTTTAAAGCAAGGGGTAAAGGTACTAGAATGAATTTCTTCTTCCCAAACTTAAAATTGTAGGTGTTGTCCCTCCCATGGTGCATGGCATCCCTGTCAAACTCCCATGGTCTTCCAAGTAGGAGGTGACAAGCATCCATAGGCAGAACATCACACAGACTCTCATGAATATATACCTTGCCAATTGAGAAAGGCACAACACATTGCTTATCCACTTTAATCTCAGCTCCTTGGTTCAACCACCTAAGTTTGTAAGGTAGGGGGTGGTCCTTTGTGGGTAGAGCCAGCTTGTCTATCAGGGTTTTGGAGGCTATATTAGTGCAGCTTCCTCCATCAATAATGAGATTACTGACCCTACCCTTAGAAGTACATCTGGTCCTAAAGATCTGGTGTCTCTGGTCCTCCTCTAAAGGCTGGGGTTGTGCATGCATTACCCTCCACGTTACCAAGCTTAAACCAGCATCAGGCTCTATTAACTCCTCACTAGCCTCTACCTCAGGCTCCTCCATTTCATCATCACAGACCAACACCTCATCCTCTCCCCAATGCACAACTTCCAGGGTGCTAAGGGCTCTTTTTGATGGACACTCTCTAGCAAAATGCCCATAGCCTTGACACTGAAAACACTTTTTGAGGGGGATAGTTTTCTTTTGGGATGACTCAATAACCTTGCCTTTATCAGAGTTGACAGGAGTCTTAGCAGGGATTACAGGGTCTCCTATCCTTACTCCTACATAGGGTTTGAGGTAGGTGTTCTAGCTGCACTACTACAAAAATGGTCAAAGACACCATTTAAAAGAAACCTGTTATTTTTATAACCGGTTTCTTAACGTCAGACACTAGTGCTTTAATATAACCAGTTTGCAATGTTAAAATAAGATATGTTCCCCTTCAAAAATGCGGTTTCCTTGATTTTTTTCAATTAATTTATTCTTAATAGCTAATAATTAATATTAATCATAGAAGTTAATATTCTTTAACCATCAACTTTTTGAGTAAAAGCCCACCGCCTACTTGAATATTCAATTGACTTCTTCTCTCCCTTACTTCTAGGCTTTTCCATTTTAGTACTTAGTAAAAAAAATTAAACCCTACCTTCTTCAACCTGCGACAAATATTATTTACGGCAAAATTGATTTTCGCTCGAAATATTGCTAGTCTAACTGCTTCCCATTCTTCTTAGCCACGATTTATATATTTCCCTAATTCGATCGACGACGGTTGTAACTGCTGATCGACGGACAATCCGGGACCGCAAGTATTCGCCTTTGCTTGTACTAGGTTTGTGTAATTCTCTCTCTTTATTGTGTGAATCACAAAAAATATACTTATCTGAAGTCTATGTGCTACTTGAATCTCACATATAATTAACATCTCCATAACTGCTTTCAATAACTTGTGTTTCGTATTTGGTATAATTGTGTTTTTTTAATTTAATTGTTTTTAATTGCTATGGGCAATTGAACTCAAAGCAGGGGATAAGTGATAGAATTTCCTTAACAAAGTCAGGCTAACATTGAAGTGCTTATATAGCAAATCGTTACTTATACAAATAGAATTAAACTTTGTATATATCTACACACTTACTCTTCTTAAGTGACCACCTAGAGTGGTTAAAAGAATTAGTCTACCTATTTGGAAATGATGTGTACAATAGCAATTGTGGAATTATCACAAACTTTATTATAGGTAAAAATGAAAATGCAAAACATATCTTAGTTTGATTTTTATTTTATTTTATGGTAAATTGTGTGTGTAGATATGGATCGGAGATGGATTTCGACATCAAAACCTGGTGACCCTGAATATATAGCCGGGGTACAGGATTTTATCAATTTCGCCGTTAAGAATTCTAGAGGTCGTATTAGGTTACCCTGTCCTTGTTTTAAATGCCATAACTTTTTGCATAAAAAAGTTGATGAAATACTTAATCATTTGAGCAAAACGGCTTTTGATAGAACATACACCGTTTGGATTTGGCATGGAGAAGATAACGAAATAATTATTACAAATCATGTACATGAGAAGCCTACTGTTAATGAGGGTGATAGGATTGATGATATGTTACGGGAAGTTCAAGATAAGTTTGATGAAAATCCGGCTACATTTGAAAGGTTGTTCAGTGATTCAGAAAAGCCCTTGTACACAGGTTGCAAAAAATATACAAGATTATCTAGTGTACTAAGATTATATAATTTAAAGGCAAGCCATGGATTAAGTGATACAGGTTTTACGGAGTTACTTGAAATAGTAAAAGATATGCTTCCGGATGATAATGTCCTTCCGAATAGGACATATGAGGCAAAAAAGATTTTGTGTTCAATGAGTTTGCCATATGAGAAAATTCATGCTTGTCGTAATGATTGTGTATTATTTCGTAATGACTATGATTTATTGAAAATTTGTCCTACTTGCAACGTGTCACAGTACAAGAAGTAAGGAGTGCCAGCTAAGGTCTTGTGGTACTTTCCTATTATACCAAGATTTCATCGTCATTTTTCGAATGTTAGAGATGCGGAATTGTTGCTATTGCATCATTTTGGAAGAATTAAGGATGATAAACTTAGACATCCAGCCGATTCACCGCAGTGGAGGTTTATTGATGGGAAATTTCCAGAGTTTGGTAAAGAAGTACGAAACTTACGGCTTACATTGTCCACTGATGGTATGAATCCATTTCGTTCCCTTAGCACAACTTATAGTACTTGGCCAGTAATTTTGGTTACCTACAACCTACCTCCCTGGTTATGTATGAAACGGAAGTACATGATGCTTTCCTTATTAATTTCTGGGCCAAAACAACCAGGAAATGACATAGATGTGTACTTAGCGCCTCTCATAGCTGATTTGAAATTTTATGGGAAACAGGGGAACAAGTTTATGATGCACATAGAAATGAGACATTTAACCTTAGAGCAATATTATTTTGCACTATCCAAGATTATCCCGCATATGGGAATTTTTCTGGTTATACCGTTAAAGGAAAAGCACCATGTCCTATATGTGAGGATGGTACCAAGGGATATTGGCTTAAATCTTCCAGAAAAAATATTTTCCTCGGGCATCGCAGATTTTTGCCTTATGATCACTCGTATAGAAAGTTGAAAAAGGCATTTAATGGGGAACAAGAAACTAAAGGTCGTCCAAGAGTCTCGACTGGGGAAGAGGTGTTTACGAAAGTGAAAAACATTCAGACTACATTTGGAAAAACCAATGGATCCATCCTTCCTAAACAAGGATATAAGAAATGTTCCGAGTTATGGCGCCTGCCTTATTGGAGATAATTTTTTGTGAGACATTCTTTGGATGTGATACATATTGAAAAGAATGTGTGTGATAGCTTAGTTGGTACTCTTTTGAATATTCCCGGAAAGACAAAAGATGGTGCGAGTGCCAGAGATGACTTAAAAGAGCTGGGTATTAGAAAAGAACTGCACATTGTTGATAAGAAGAACAAAAAGTTTTTGCCTCCAGCTGCATATACATTGTCGAAAAAGGAGAAAAGAGAGTTCTGTGAGTGTTTAGCTGGTGTGAAATTCCCAGAGGGTTATTTTTCAAATATCAAGAGTTTGGTTTCAATGGAAAATTTGAAGCTTGTGGGTCTTAAATCTCATGATTGCCATGTTTTGATGCAACATTTATTGCCAGTGGCTATTCGCTCCATTTTACCTCAAATGTTTGTTCTACTATTATTAAATTATGTGCTTTCTTTAATGCCATATATAGCAAAGTCATAGACCCTAAAGACTTAGCTTCTTTGGAAAATTCTATAATAGTCATATTGTGCCAATTAGAGATGTATTTTCCATCGTCATTTTTTGATGTCATGATTCACTTGACTGTTCATTTGGTGAGGGAGGTGAGATTTTGTGGTCCTTTGTACTGTATTTACGAAATCAATACCCTTTTGAAAGAGAAATGAAAACTTATAAAGGGTATGTGAAGAATCACTTTAGACCTGAAGGATGTATAGCCGAACGGGTACTTTGTGAAGAAGCTGTGAAATATAGTAGTGAATTTTTGAGAAATATAAAGATTATTGGGTTTCCCATATCACGACATACTGGAAGAACTAAAGGAAAAGGGACATTAGGCCGTAAGGAACTTGACTTGTCTTATGAGAAGTGGCATAAGGCTCACACTTATATTCTTTTTAATGAGGATGAAATTACACCGTATATTCAAAAGCATATTGTTTTTTTGCGAGAAAAACATCAAAGAGCGAATGAGAAATCACTCCTTACAGAACATAGCAAAACATTTAGCACTTGGTTGAAGGAGACGGTTATGAGAGAACTTGAAGATTCAACCCATTTAATATCTGACCGCCTTAAGAGTCTAGCTTATGAACCTAATTTCAATGCCTCTTTTTATTCTGGATATGTGATAAATGGTTTCACATTTTACACAAGGGAAAAAGATGAAAACAGTACTATGCAACATAGTGGGGTAGCAGTGGAAGCCGAGGCTATGAATTTTGCTAGTGCTAAAGATAAGCACCCTGTATGTGGTAAAATGATCTACTATGGGGTCATTCAAGAGATCATAGAGTTACATTATTCATATTTCTCGATACCAATTTTTAGATGCGATTGGGTTGATTCCCATGTTGGGGTTGAATATGATGAGTTAGGATTTACTGTGGTTTACCCTTCACAAGGATGGGCACAATTGCAACGGGAGTATGTGACCAAGCCAAGACACGAGCCATGACACGAGCTCAAGACAAGACACAAACTCAAGACAAGACTCAACATCAAAACAACAACATACATTCAGACAACACCATGACCAGCTATGACAATGTTCTATTCAGTCCAAGCCACAACCACTTCAAGCCTGCTAAGACAACACCACCACAACCAGAACAAAGCCTAGCCATCCACTTCCCAAGACTAGGCCACAACAAAGCTCAGCCAACAGCCCAACAAACCCAACCCAACAAAAACAGCCCTCAGCCAAAAACAGCCTATCACAGCCTTTCTAAACAAGGTCCATGGGGCCCCACACAATCAAACAAGCCTAACCAACCCTCAAACCTATGTCTTGGGAAGGTCCTCTACAACTTTCCCCAGGACTTCCCTCCCCAGAAACAAACACACAAAGAGTTAGCTTAGGGACAACTTCAGACTGTCCAGATTTCAGCCTTTTTGCAGTAGTTAACATGTCACTATCAAACTTTCCTTTTATGATCAAACAAACTCGAGGGCCTTTTAGAAGGACCTTTGGCATCCATCCCACTTCAGTTGAGCTCAAGAATCAAGCTCAGAAGTCCACCCCTCCACCAGTTTCAACCCCAACAAACCCATTAAGGCAGATTGTCCTATTAGAATTACTTTTCTGCTTTATCTACTTTATGTCAGTTTTCCTGCAAGTTTGTAGCTGTTATTTTGTTTCATGTTGTAAGCCTTTGTGGCCCTAGATATCTCCTAACGTCTGAGTTGTATCCTTGTTGCCTATATAAGGCCTTTACCTAATGAAATGCAAATCAGATTTGAAGTAAAACATAAAACTGAAACCTTGTTTCTGTTGCATCTCTTGGCTGTGTGCTTGAGACAACTTCCTTTGCTTTGTGCTTGGAAGTGAGCTTGGGTCCTTAGCTGTGTGCTGGGATCAAAGTTCAACCCTCAATCATTGGCTTTGTGCTTTGGTTAAGGTCCTATCCTTGTTCTTTAACAATCAATTCAAACAGAAACAGAGTATTTGCAAAGTGTCTGAATCTCAATCAAATTGTCATTGTTTAGTTGTCTTTCTGAATAGTTTCAGTGCAAATTGGTTATCAGAGCTTTGGTTTGTGAGTTCATCTACCTAACTACATTAAAAACACAAAATACAACCATGAGTGAAGAGAGAATCACAGGTATTGAAAACACAGTTCAAGATCTTGTCAGAACTGTAATGGAGGTCTCTAGATCTGTCAATGAACTCCTTGAGGGCCAACAGAACAATGATACAAGGGGAGGCAGAGGTCGAGGAAGAGGAGCACCTTTCCCACAAGGTGGAGTAAGGAGGAGACAACCTGTAGATCAGTTTGAAATGTCAGATTCAGATGGCTCAGATCACAATCTTCTCAGACACCAAGACAAAGATATCAAGGTAGAGATTCCTGACTTTCTAGGTAGCTTGAACCCTGATGATTTCTTAGATTGGCTAAGGTCTGTAGAAAGAGTCTTTGAGTTTAAAGGATACACTGATAGAAAGGCTTTTAAGGTTGCTATCATGAAACTAAAAGGCTATGCCTCACTTTGGTATGAAAACATGAAAACCTTGAGGGTTAGAGAAGGGAAAGAACCTGTAAAGTCATGGCTCAAACTGAAAAAGAAAATGAGAGCTAAGTTTGTCTCTAGGGACTACACTCAAGACATGTTCATTAAGCTTACTCACCTAAAGCAAGACCAAAGACCTTTAGAGTCCTACCTAAGAGACTTTGAACAACTCACTTTGCAATGTGAGGTTGTTGAGAAATCTGAACAAAAGATAGCAAGGTTCTTAGAGGGGTTGGATGAAAGGATAGCTAGCAAAGTCAGGCTACAAAACATATACTCCTTTGAGGAAGCTGTCAACTTGTCTTTAAGGGTAGAAAAATTGGGAAAAGGAAAGGCCAGTGCTTCTAAGACACCTTCCAGAACCCCCACCTTCAAACCTTTTGTAGGAGTTAAGATAGGAGAACCTGTGGTTCCTGTTAAGACTCCTTTCAACCTTGATAAAGGCAAGGCTGTTGAGGCAGGCCAAAGGAAGACTACCCCTCTCAAAAAGTGCTTTCAATGTCAAGGGTATGGACATTTTGCTAGAGAATGTCCATCTAAAAGGGCTCTGAGTACCCTAGAAGTAATCCATTGGGGAGATGATGAAGTGTTGGTCTGTGATGAAGAGATGGAAGAGCCTGAGGTAGAGGCTAGTGAGGAGTTGATAGAGCCTGATGCAGGGTTAAGTTTGGTAACATGGAGGGTAATGCATACTCAACCACAACCTTTGGAAGAGGACCAAAGACACCAGATCTTTAGGACCAGATGTACCATCAAGGGTAGAGTATGTAACCTCATTATTGATGGGGGAAGCTGCACTAATGTGGCCTCCAAAACACTGATAGACAAGCTAGCTCTACCCACCAAAGACCACCCCCTACCTTACAAACTCAGATGGCTAAACAAAGGGGCTGAAATCAAGGTGGATAAACAATGTGTTATACCTTTCTCAATTGGTAAAGGGTATGTGGATGAGAGTCTTTGTGATGTTCTACCTATGGATGCATGTCACCTTCTGCTTGGGAGACCATGGGAGTTTGATAGGGATGCCATACACCATGGGAGAGACAACACTTACACCTTCAAGTATGGGAAGAAGAAGATCACCCTAGCACCTTTACCACCTGCTTTAAAGATCAACCCAAACCCCATGAGTGAGGCTTCCAAAGAAGTCATGTTGATAAGTGAATCAGAAATAGCACAAGAGCTAAGTGAGCTACAACCTGTATACATATTGCTAGTCAAGGAGACTGGGATGAGTATCATTGTTATCCCTGAAGAGGTCAAATCTATCCTAGAAAGTTATGGTGATGTCTTCCCTACTGAGCTTCCTAGTGGACTGCCACCACTGAGAGGGATAGAACACCACATTGACCTAGTGCCTGGAGCTATCTTACCCAACAAGCCAGCCTACAGGAGTGACCCTAAGGCTACACAAGAGCTCCAACTTCAAGTAGGTGAACTACTCAACAAGGGCTATGTCAGAGAGTCCCTCAGTCCTTGTGCTGTACCAGCCTTGCTTGTGCCAAAGAAGGATGGGACTTGGCGTATGTGTATTGATAGTAGGGCCATCAACAACATTACCATCAAGTATAGGTTTCCCATACCTAGACTTAATGATATTCTGGATGAGCTAAGTGGGGCTCAAGTGTTCACTAAGATTGATCTGAGGCAGGGCTACCACCAAGTGAGGATAAGAGCAGGGGATGAATGGAAGACAGCTTTCAAGACTAAACATGGGCTCTATGAATGGCTGGTGATGCCTTTTGGGTTGTCTAATGCCCCTAGCACCTTCATGAGGTTGATGACAGAAGTCCTAAGGCCTTACTTAGGCAAGTGTGTAGTGGTTTACTTTGATGATATTCTTATTTACAGTTCAACTAAGGGAGAACATTTGCAACATCTGAAGTTGTTGTTTGAGGTCCTAAGAGAAAACAAGTTGTATGGCAAGCTAGAGAAGTGCACCTTCATGCAGCCTGAGGTTTACTTCCTTGGGTTCATCATCTCTAAGAAAGGGGTAGCAGTTGATCCTGAGAAAGTGCAAGCAATCAAGGAATGGCCCATTCCCCAAACTGTTACTGATGTAAGAAGTTTCCATGGGTTGGCATCTTTCTATAGGAGGTTCATACAAGGGTTTAGTTCAATCATGGCCCCTATTACTGAGTGCATGAAGAAGGGAGAGTTCAAGTGGAATGAGAAGGCTGAAAGGTCCTTCAATCTGATCAAAGAGCTATTGTGCAAATCTCCAATATTGGTTCTACCAGACTTTAACAAACTCTTTGAGGTAGAGTGTGATGCCAGTGGTCTTGGCATAGGAGCTGTGCTTACTCAAGAAAAGAAACCTGTGGCATACTTTAGTGAGAAGCTAAATGGGGCCAAGCTTAACTATTCCACATATGACAAGGAATTCTATGCCATTGTGAGGGCATTGAATCATTGGGGACACTACTTGAAGCCTAAGCCTTTTGTGCTTCATTCTGATCATGAGGCTCTCAAATACATCAATGGACAACACAAACTCAACCCCAGGCATGCCAAATGGGTAGAGTTCTTGCAATCCTTCTCATTCTCCAGCAAGTATATAGAAGGTAAGAACAATGTTGTAGCTGATGCATTGTCTAGAAGGTCTGTAATGTTGACCTTCATGGAGCAAAGGGTGTTGGGGTTTGAATTTATGAAAGAGCTCTATCAAGAGGACCCAGACTTCAAGCATGAATGGGAGGTACACCAAGAAGGGCAAGTCAAGAAAGGGAGCAAGTACACAGCTCAAGAAGGATACTTATTCTATGGAAACAAACTGTGTGTGCCTAAGGGACCTTATAGGGGACTACTGGTCAAAGAGGTTCACTCCAATGGCCTTGCTGGTCACTTTGGGGTACAGAAGACCTATGACATCTTACAAGATCAGTTCTATTGGCCTAAGATGCTCAGTGATGTGCAAGATGCCCTCAAAAGATGCAGATCTTGTCAACTAGCCAAGGCACACTTTCAAGCAGGCCCTTACACACCACTTCCAGTACCCAACAAGCCATGGGAAGACCTCAGTATGGACTTTATTGTAGCCTTACCTAGAACTCAAAGGGGAAAAGATTCAATCATGGTGGTTGTAGATAGATTCAGCAAGATGGCACATTTCATTGCTTGTAAGAAGACTGAGGATGCATTGGGGGTAGCTGAACTATACTTTAGGGAGGTTGTCAAGTTACATGGGGTCCCTAGAAGCATTGTCTCAGATAGAGACACAAAGTTCATGAGCCATTTCTGGAGAACCTTGTGGAAGCTATTGAAGACTAGGTTATTGTTTAGTACTTCTCACCATCCCCAAACTGATGGGCAGACAGAAGTCACTAACAGAACACTAGGGAAGATCTTAAGGAGCATTGTTTCTAAGTCATTGAAAGATTGGGACCTCAAGCTAGCACAAGCTGAGTTTGCCTTCAACAGAGCTCCCTCCAGCAGCACAGGTAAAAGTCCTTTTGAAACAGTTTATGGCACTAATCCTCTCATGCCTACAGACCTAGCACCAGTCAAAGGAAACAAGGCAAGCTATGATGCAAAGAAAAGAGTTGAGCAAATGATACAGATTCATGAGCAAGTCAAGAAGCAGATTGAAAGGTCCAATGAGTTGTACAAGGCCAGGTCCAAGGGGCCTAAGAAAGCAAGGGAATTCAAAGCAGGGGATCTTGTATGGTTGCATTTAAGAAAAGAGAGATTTCCAGACAAGAGGAGAAACAAGCTCATGCCAAGGGCTGATGGACCATTTGAGATATTGGAGAAGATAGGCACCAATGCTTACAAGGTGGATCTACCAGGAAGCTATGGTGTACATGGTACTTTCAATGTTGGAGACCTGAGTCCTTACCATGGTGAATCAGATGATGAAGGTGAGGAAGATTTGAGGGCAAATCCTTTTCAAGAAAAGGAGGTTGCAACGGGAGTATGTGACCAAGCCAAGACACGAGCCATGACACGAGCTCAAGACAAGACACAAACTCAAGACAAGACTCAACATCAAAACAACAACCTACATTCAGACAACACCATGACCAGCTATGACAATGTTCTATTCAGTCCAAGCCACAACCACTTCAAGCCTGCTAAGACAACACCACCACAACCAGAACAAAGCCTAGCCATCCACTTCCCAAGACTAGGCCACAACAAAGCTCAGCCAACAGCCCAACAAACCCAACACAACAAAAACAGCCCCCAGCCAAAAACAGCCTATCACAGCCTTTCTAAACAAGGTCCATGGGGCCCCACACAATCAAACAAGCCTAACCAACCCTCAAACCTATGTCTTGGGAAGGTCCTCTACAACTTTCCCCAGGACTTCCCTCCCCAGAAACAAACACACAAAGAGTTAGCTTAGGGACAACTTCAGACTGTCCAGATTTCAGCCTTTTGCAGTAGTTAACATGTCACTATCAAACTTTCCTTTTATGATCAAACAAACTCGAGGGCCTTTTAGAAGGACCTTTGGCATCCATCCCACTTCAGTTGAGCTCAAGAATCAAGCTCAGAAGTCCACCCCTCCACCAGTTTCAACCCCAACAAACCCATTAAGGCAGATTGTCCTATTAGAATTACTTTTCTGCTTTATCTACTTTATGTCAGTTTTCCTGCAAGTTTGTAGCTGTTATTTTGTTTCATGTTGTAAGCCTTTGTGGCCCTAGATATCTCCTAACGTCTGAGTTGTATCCTTGTTGCCTATATAAGGCCTTTACCTAATGAAATGCAAATCAGATTTGAAGTAAAACATAAAACTGAAACCTTGTTTCTGTTGCATCTCTTGGCTGTGTGCTTGAGACAACTTCCTTTGCTTTGTGCTTGGAAGTGAGCTTGGGTCCTTAGCTGTGTGCTGGGATCAAAGTTCAACCCTCAATCATTGGCTTTGTGCTTTGATTAAGGTCCTATCCTTGTTCTTTAACAATCAATTCAAACAGAAACAGAGTATTTGCAAAGTGTCTGAATCTCAATCAAATTGTCATTGTTTAGTTGTCTTTCTGAATAGTTTCAGTGCAACAATGAAGATCCATATATATTGGCAAGTCAAGTGAAACAAGTGTTCTATGTGACTGATCCAGCTGATAAGAGAAGGTTAATTGTTATAACACCAAGAGCTCGACATGAGATTGATGATTATGATGAGGATGGTGAGATGGAAGAAAGGCCGACTACAAAAAAATTTCCAAAATTAAATTCTATTGACTATGAGGCAGAAGATTCACTAACATACGTACGTGAGGACCATGATGAAGGAGAGTGGATTGAAAATACCAATAAAATGGGCAGTAGTCTAAAGCGTCATCGTGAAACAAATTAAGGTAGAATTCGGTTTACCAAAATATTTGATAGCTTCTGTTAGACTCCAAAATGATTCTTAATTCTTATGTCATTGCCTTATAATAGGATTATGTGAAGTGATGTTTTTGAGGAATTGATTTTTGGAAGTTCTCAAATTACTTGTCTGATGCTTTTGTATTTAGCATTTTTTTCAGGTTTATGGCGAAAAAGAAAACGCTAGTATGCTCGTCACGCGTCGTCACAAAGTGATGCCACCTCTTCTGATGATGATTCCGATGTTGAGAAGTCTAACCGTGAGGATTAGAGGGGTCGTACCGTCCTTGCTATGGTGGGCCAGGCGATTCAAAATAATATCAAAATCCCTTTAAATTGGCATCCAATCCGTATAGCTCCGTGTGGTGATAATCGGTTACATTTCTCCAACTATATTGGAGTGGTTGTTCGGGAACGAGTATGCATCACCTACATTAATTGGAATGATGTCCCAAAATCAGAACTTGACAAGTTGTACAACGCAATCAAGGTAGGCACCTATACCTCGATTTAGTGTAGTTAACTTGAAAATGTCTCTTATTAAAATTTTCTTTCATTTAAATTTTATAATTTCTTCTTATATGTTCATTATTCTCCCTGTATGTTCATTATTCTCTTTGAGAATGAGCTTTTTACTAGCTTGTTAAGACTTAAAGTATTGCTAGTACTCTGTCATTATTTGTATTTGAGTTCACTGCATATGAATAATACCACCAAAATCTGTAACAACCCGGATTTTTAAAACAAAAGAAATAACTTAATAATAAATAATCCATCAGGGTACAAAGATGAATATGGTCAAGGTGGCGGAAACACCTGACCAATCCGGATCGATACTCAAATCCAAAACTAAACTAATACATTATTAATATTCATAAACTAGATTAACTTCTAAACAATTTATAAGTCTCGCCACGAGTCTCTCCAGCCCAAACATCCAGACACAAGCAGCAATCACTTCAACCTGAGAATGGGGGTCGACAATCAGTCGGGAGTAACTAGGTGCTCTCCCAGTCAAGTTTACAACAAGCTGAATTAATAACAATCTATAATAACAGACAGTAATCATAAATGACATGTGAAGCAATCTATACAATATGACATACATTCGAACTTACCAAGACGGAACCAAACCTACATGAATGCAATCCTGCTGACCTAGACCATATGCGACCACAAGACCATGAATACATTCAAGACCCAAAGTAGCACACAATCCATAGCGACATAAGGCACAATGCTAGCATGAAAGCATAGCGAATAGAGCGAACGCCCGTTAGAGCGTATAACCACTGCCTCTAACTTGCCAGAGCGTATAACCACTGCCTCTAGCTGACGGAGCGTATAACCACTGCCTCCATCGGTGTGGAGCGTATAACCACTGCCTCCACGGTACTATGTATAACGTATAACCACTGCCTATATGTCTAAGACCTGGCCAGACTCTCGATCAATTAACTGTACATCGAACGACACTCGGGGACCAGAGCGTATAACCACTGCCTCTGACCAATCCCGACCATAGACCAAAATAAATCCCCGAAGGGTAGCGTTTGTTCATTCCGAATAGTATATAACTGATACTACCGTCATCTATTCAACCAGCAACAAACAAATACACAGTATAACTGACTGTACAAACCCAATGCGTGAACAACGTCACGACTCAACATAGGAACAGTATAACTGACTGTCCAACAATGTGTGAACAACGTCATGACTCAACTCAAGAACAGTATAACGACTGTCCAACAATATAGGAATAAGAATAACCAATACGATATGCAAACATAGCGTTATAGTCCAACTGACTATAACACTACACAAAAACAAGCACAGATGACTAAGGTTATAGTATCTCGTCCTATAACATTACACCTCGAAGGTCATGTCATAGTTCGAGTTACCATAATACCAGACAGAAAAGCATATAACATCCAATGTTATAACACCACGAACTATAACCTTCACATAACCCTAGTGAAGTTATAGTAACTTCAGCTATAACCTTCACTCAGCTTTAGTGAAGTTATAATAACTTCAGCTATAACCTTCACTCAACTTTAGTGAAGTTATAGTAACTTCAGCTATAACCTTCACTCAGCTTTAGTGAAGTTATAGTACCTTCAGCTATAACCTTGGTTAAGCTTGTCAAGTTATATTATCATCAACCATAACCTTCGCTTAACTCCAGCAGAGTTATAGTATACCACTTATAACTTTGGTTAAGCTTGTCAGGTTATAGTATCATCAACCATAACCTTCGCTTAACTCCAGCAGAGTTATAATACCTTCAGCTATAACTTTATACGTGCGAGGTTATAGTATCATCAACTATAACTCTCTTCCGTCACGGGTTAGTCCTCTATAACACCATCACCGAGGGGTCGACTCCACAGTACAAACCGCCATGTCACCACAACGAGTCTTGTTATAGTACACCGCACCATAACGTCACTTTCAAAGTTATAACTCAAATAGGTATAATTAGGGTAACTTACATGCAAAGTTATAGTAACTTCAGCTATAACCTCAATGATGTAAACCAAAACCCTAATTTCCTCAACATAAGCAAACCCTAGCCTCTCCCACAAGGAGAAGCCAAAACCCTAGGCCACGGCCAACCCTAGGGGCCGCGCCTCCAAGACGACGCTAGGGTTCGCGATTTGAACCCTAGTTCGCGCACCAAATAAATAATTGAAAATAGAATAACAACATAAATATTAAATGCAATTAAACATGTGAATCATAAGCATAAATAACCACACAAACAATTAATCATACAATCAATCATTATATCATGTTAATAATTCACTTTCTATAAACATAATTAAAGGAAAACACCTAGTTACCTTTATTACGCAATAAAGACCGCAAAATAATATTCATCTTCATAAAGACGCCATTAATATTGCTACATAAATCCTCCTCCAAAAACGCCCCAAAATAAAGACATCTTCTTCTTATTCTTCTTATTTACCCATCAAATATATAAACCCTAAAGGTTGGTCTAAACTCCATACAATCGAGTCCCTTAAAAATATTATGAATAGAATATATTATAGAGGTAAGAGCCAAGATTGTAAATATATAATTTATATTTGATCTGGATGAAGAAAGTTGCATGACAATGGAATTAAAGGGGAAAGAATGAAAAGAGAGGAAGAAGGGGAGCTCACGGCTGAAAACGGACAGAAGGAAACATTGAGCAACCTAGTTGCTAGCTTAGGGTTTCTTTTATATTTATAAGAGAATTTAAGTGGGCTTTTGACCCATTAGCTCACAAGATGGATAATCTAATTACAAATTAGGTTTAGAATAATTAAAACCCTCAAACAGTTTATATAGGTGAAGTAGTTATTAAATTAAAATAGTAAAATCGTGCGCGGACATTTTAACTCATCCAATTTAGGTACAAACGGAAAATAACAAAATAGAGATCGCAAGCGCTAAATACGCATTAAATAATTAAACTCGCAAAATAATTATTTTAATAAATAAATTTCCGAATAAAATTATTAGAAAACACGGGGTGTTACAATCCTACCCCCTAAAAAGAAGTTTCGTCCTCGAAACTTGAATTTTATAAAAGAAAGCCAAATAAAAGGGCAACAAGTAGCTACAAAGAAAACCCACAACTACGCCACTTGCTGCGCACTCTGATTCCTACAAAGCTTCCTGACAAAGGCAAACTCCTATTCCTTAATTTGGACATCATTTACATAATCCACAACTCGCCAAATCTCAATAGGCTCACATCACCACAATCAACTCAAATTGGCACTCAATCTCCTTCCATCCTAAACCGCAATTAACTTTACACCTTTCAACATCTTGATACAAATTCCACAACGACCATGATCACTGGCATTCCAGAAATTCGTAACTTAATATATTTCCATAAGCACATTTAGCTAATAAAGCGCACACCAAGCTCCATCAATTCATCAGATTTCAATTTCTTTAATACAAATCTACAACCTAACGCTTCAAATGGTTAAACTCCATCAATATCCATTATATAACAATGCATCCACAAATATCACTATTCAAAATACCACAAATTAATGGTTTAGAAGCTCATCCATAAATGCCACAATCATTACATCAAACACCTAATTGCTATTTGTACTCCAAATTATTAAATCCATAAGTTCCAAAACTGCGATTCCATTAACCACGATTTTCAATTATATCCTTAAGTACCACAAAGGTATAACGAGACACAAACTTTCTCTTAAGTCTCATTCTTGTCCACCTCATCCTAAAAGACTTCAATAATATTACACTCCCAATTAAGATAATACATAATCAGACCAACTTCACCTGATTATCACTAACTTATATCCACCAACATAAATTCACAATAAACCCAACTATATCCTCAAATTAACCATGTTATACCATACAACCTTATAACATCAACTCACATACATTACTATGTATAAACCATTGACATGGACACTAAATTTCCACAAAGTAAATTATCCATTAAGTAATCACACACCTTGAGATCAACAATTCTCCTCATAAGTATCAAACGAAGTCTCATAAACACCAAACTCTTTTATATGACAAGCTCAACGCTCAACCATTAACTTTCAAAACCATGATGAAAGACACTCACTAATCACCAAGATATTTTACCTATTATTGCCCAAATAATACTGCTTACAAAAACAATTCATAAATGATCTTGTAAAATCTAATACTTATTACGAAAATCAAAGGGTAAGACACGCCGATCAGTGAAAATAGAAAGTTTAAGGATATCAAAACAAAGATAAGATCGAAGAACATTATGAGGACTTGAAACAAAGCAATGATAAGAAGCAAAGAGAAGAAGCTCAATTAAATGAGAGATATGAAGGCTTAAATCAAGGAAATCGATTAAGGGACACCGATCCTAAGTAAACACGCAAGCATACAGCAGATTAAAGATTAACTCAAGATGGTAGCACAAACGGTACTAACAGAAGAAAAAGAAAATTGTAAAAACTAAAATCTAACGCTTCTCATATACATACTATTTTAACCTCTTCTTGATATTGACGAAACCCTATTATCCTCCAAAATATCAAAACCTAAAAAGACTTCCTTAAAAAACATTGTACAACCTATGTACTCATAAAATCGATACCAGTCCTCATTACATCACATTCTAAATAAGAGCACTAATCAACCTTTAAAACACTTTGCTCATCACTACCCATGAATTCCCTCAAGCGAAGGTCATCCGACAAATCCTTTGGTAACAAGCTTTTGGCTCCTCAAATGATTACCCAAACGAGTATAGCACTAAAATCCTCAAATTACTTTTATATACTCCAAGATAATTTTCATTATACCATTAGTCTCGACAACTAATACGCGGAAATTCTAAATAATAAATTTATCCCACATTCTAGATTACGCATCTAAGTCCACCAATTCGCGTAATAAATTTAGCACTTGCATCTTGCTCCTATTCCTCAAATCATTATTTATCTATTCCATTAATAATTCACTAGTCTAATCACCATGCTTCTCCAACAATATTAATCTCAAAACTCAATTTCCTAAGCCTTTTGAATTACGAGCTAACCACCCGAGGGGACACTTACTTCATTCTACTACTCGAATCTCTCATCCATATAACTTGCACAACTCATCAATTAACTAGAGAAACATTAACCTATCCCTCATACTCCCGAGTACTCCAAATAAGCATTCCCAAAAGCTAGGTTCAATCTATGATTTTGCACTGACCATACTCATGCAATCCACGCAAATTCCCAATTCAAATAATTCAAATGAACTAATATATAATCCCAAATTCCAATCATTATTACCATAATAAATATTTACCTCCTATTACCAAATAAAACATCATTAACTAATGAAGACTCACAAATAATAACCCAACACCAAATCAGTTCTATAATAAAAGACGATAAACAAATTGGAGAATAGAAAAGGCAAAAAGTAACTCCTTAACTGCGCAACTTCATATGGGAAAAGTACTATAATTCTATTGCATCGCTTAATTGCTCAAAACCTTATAACTCCTCTAGGTAAATTACCTAAACTTTAACTATGAAGTCTCACAACAATATTCATAAGATCATTGACTACCAACATACGATTAAACATACTCCTACAATCCAATATAAATTGCTCAAAATAATACCTCAAATAAAATATTCAATGAAGTCCCAAATGAATACGAAATGGTTGACTTTCACATAAAATGCTTATATACTCACTAACTAGATCCTCAAAATTAACGGTAGACATTCCATGATACTCCATCATCACCAACCTACCTCCATCAAACAAGGTGAAGGGAATAGGACTCCCAACTAAAGGATTACCTTTAACAAACACCTTAAACGAACTCCAAGACTTTCCTTACCAACTCAAACCTCAAACGAGTTCACAATAAATCACACGAATCTAGTTCCTCAAAGATTATAAATCCACGACATGATAAGATAGTATCCAAACTTTAAGTTCCATTCTACAATTCGATACAAACATACTATGCACTTTGAACATCAATAATAACTTATCTCTTTCACATCATTAACCATGATAAACTCCTAAGTTAAACCATCAAATAAGGGATAAGATAAACCTCAAATTTTTCTAAAGAGTCACAATCATGATAAGCACTTCCAATACAGTATCTCTGACCTTTACAAGCTGACTACGGTTCCTCAAACAAGTGGTTCTAATGAACTAACTCTATGACATAACTCTTAAGAAAAAAAACTATATCCTAGTCTTATCTCATACTACCATATAACAAATTAATTAAATATGTAAATAAGACCAAATACGAAAGTGAGTAGAACATAACCCTAACATGTTAACACACACTCTACACATTTCTTAATCATATAGTTACATATGCAAGTAAAGAGAAAATCACGCATCAAAGTACATAAAAGGTCCTTATTGGTTTCTACCCATTTACTCTCACTCAATTTAACTAATCCAATTTAATTTAGTCATTAACTAAGCGAGAGTTTGGAGCGTTTTCGCTCTGATACCAACTGTAACAACCCGGATTTTTAAAACAAAAGAAATAACTTAATAATAAATAATCCATCAGAGTACAAAGATGAATATGGTCAAGGTGCCGGAAACACCTGACCAATCCGGATCGATACTCAAATCCAAAACTAAACTAATACATTATTAATATTCATAAACTAGATTAACTTCTAAACAATTTATTTGTCTCGCCACGAGTCTCTCCAGCCCACACATCCAGACACAAGCAGCAATCACTTCAACCTGAGAATGGGGGTCGACAATCAGTCGGGAGTAACTAGGTGCTCTCCCAGTCAAGTTTACAACAGGCTGAATTAATAACAATCTATAATAACAGACAGTAATCATAAATGACACGTGAAGCAATCTATACAATATGACATACATTCGAACTTACCAAGACGGAACCAAACCTACTTGAATGCAATCCTGCTGACCTAGACCATATGCGACCACAAGACCATGAATACATTCAAGACCCAAAGTAGCACACGATCCATAGCGACATAAGGCACAATGCTAGCATGAAAGCATAGCGAATAGAGCGAACGCCCGTTAGAGCGTATAACCACTGCCTCTAACTTGCCAGAGCGTATAA
>JAIUZE010011124.1:0-58357 GCA_022085475.1 Heliosperma pusillum
CGTATTTATACGGGAGATATGTCTCCCGTCTTGTATAATTTTTATGTATAATATTAATTTTCTTTTGTAATGA
This sequence comes from Heliosperma pusillum, assembly GCA_022085475.1. NCBI lineage: Eukaryota > Viridiplantae > Streptophyta > Magnoliopsida > Caryophyllales > Caryophyllaceae > Heliosperma > Heliosperma pusillum. Next base: position 74 of record JAIUZE010011124.1, read on the forward strand.
ACCTTTTTATTTATGACACCCTTCGTTATGTATTTAAATGATTTTTTTTCTTTCCGCAAATTTGAGGGTGTCACATATACAAAGCTAATGCAAATGCTCTAATAACTATGTGACAAACAATCTAATGTAACCTCCTAACAGCACATAAGTCACACAACCTCTAATTCCTTAAAATCCACACCGCAATCATCAACAAACTCCTCCAAAACTTCTCAAATGATAAGAAGTAGAGAAAGAAAGAAGGGGAAGGAATATGAGCGATCATACCATGGCGGTCTTCTTAATCCCTTCAATAAGTGTTTTTTTTTTTTTGAAAACTCACAATATAATAACAGAGGGTTAGTCATGCAAATGAACTAATTCTATATGAAAAACATGAACTAATAAGAATGACTAAAACTAAATGCAAAAATGATATAATATAATAAGTGCATGATCTAGGTGGATGCAAGCTAATCTATATGCCAATCTAGAGTCTCGTTGCGGTTGTAGTAAGCATGAATGTGCTGCCCCTCATGGAGGTACCTACTACAAGAAAGTCTAGATAAAAAGGAATGCAAGGTGTGCCATTTCAGAGTCTCGTCGCGGCGGTAATGGGTATAAATGCACTGCCTCTCATCAGGGTACCAACTAAGGGAAATTCGAAACAAATATGGCACCTAAAAGTGCAACTACGTGATGCATGAAAACTAGCTAAATGCAATGAATGTAGTTTTGTCAATTTGGATTTTTCATATGGGAGCAAAATATTTGTGTCCGATAGGATGGACACCCGCCTCCAATGTTGCCGAGGCCAACCAACCCAACAATAAAAATAACAAGTCAAAGGTGCAATAAAAATCATGCAATGAGAGGAAAGAGGGAAACACGCAATAGAGGGGAAGGGTTAGATGCTAAACAAGCCACCTACACACCACTGCAACTCTTCCTACCATCAATCAAAATGTATTTTCTCCTCTAAATCCTCCATATCATCCTCATCATCCCCATCCCGCCTACCACCACCACCCTCTTCCCGGTCCCCATGGTCACCCCCGGTCTCCATGCCTTCTAACCCTCCTTGGTTTCCAATGTTGGGCAATAACAAGTCTCGTTGTGCTCAATTTGGCAATAAACCGTTAGGGTCAATGTACCCTTGGTTAGCCAATAAATAGTAGGAGGGGTAGGTAGCATAGTAATTATTCACCCGGTCTTAATGCATGTTCATGTGCATGTTCTGCATAAGACCGGTTAGGTAGTCACTGTGGGGGGTGATTGAAGGGTCGGGGTGATCATATCATTGGTACTCGAAGGGGTATGGGGGATGTGTACAAACCTGGGTGGGGGATAGGGTGCCTGCAAATGTGGGAACGGGAAAGGAGGAATATGCATGGTCACTTGGGGTGCAGTCTGACTCTATCTGGGTCGGGGTTGAGATCGCTGGGAGGGCTCTCCCTCCTCTCCAGTGATACTAGGAGAAGTCCTACCTGCCATCGTCACTGATACAAAGTAACTGGGTCGCCCGTCCATGGAGGTGCCCATAGGTGTGAAGGGCGGGAGTCTGTGACAAGGAAGGTAAATGGGTGTGACGTCCTTGATTACCCAAAGATACCCCTTTTCCCGGTCAATCCTAATCTAATTTTTGTGGATTAGGGAAGTCCCGTCAAGTAGCGTTTGTCCCCCCTCAGCTCACCCTAGCCCCGGGCCTGCACTCTCTGCTATCAGCTTCCCTCTCTTATGATTTTTCGCCAGAAAACGAAGAAAGACCTTTCTAACTTGGTAGATGGCGAGCTCATTCGCTAACAGCTCTTTCCCTCTCCCCTTATTTCACTAGCTGCGAAGGAGCTGCCACTGGCAATCTTTGAGATAGGAGTCTCTCTGTATACTTGAAGGAAGGAGACCCCGACTTATCCGGTGCTTCTGGCTATTGAAATTTGGGTCAACGTGCTTGGCCAAAAAGGTCACCAAACCCCCCATGACCACGGTCTATATTCGAGCTACCGTGGTTTTCCCAAATTTCCTCCACCTCCTAAAGATTTCATACATGATGTCAAAAGTGAAGTTATCCCTTAGCCCATGCACATTCATGTGCGTTTCCAAAAGTGTGAGGTCTAATTAGGTGAGGTTTTTTTGTTCTTGCCGACAGAGAAAGGTCACTGACATGATTCTGTGCCAAAAACGGAGCACGGGTTGGTGACTTATAGGAGCCGAATTTTGCCGGAAATCGGTCAATGCCCTCCCTGTTAAGGCCTTCCAAATTTTACCCAAGTCAAACCCTTTTGGTTCCCTGGAATCCCTATTTGAAGGGATCTCTAACCCCAAGATGGCAGCAAATTCATTCATGGGAACAAAATACGAGGTATTAGCAAGACGGAATGTATAGCAAGGCACATTTTCAGCAGTTAAACCAGCATTTAGACTACTCAAAAATTCTAAGGTGAGACTCCGATAAGAGAGCTCATGTATATAGAAAAGAGTAGACATACCAGTGGCCTCAAAAAAGGCTTGTATTTGATCCGTGATTCCTAGGCCTCGTATGATATCATGACATACGAATATTGTTGGCTCCATTTGTAATCCTTTGATGCTCTCAAAGGATCGGCGGTGAGTGTTCGTCTGAAAGACGACTTCCGGAAAATCCTGAAGTTGCTCTACCTCCTTGTCTTCATCCGCATCGGGGTTGTTGGAGCCGCTTCCCTGTCTTTTTTTTTTTTAGCCCTTAAAAATTGTTGCCTTTCCTTTGCCTTTCCCACTATTTTTGCTGAATTTATAAGCTTTCCCGAAAAGATTTGCTAGAAAATTTCCTTGGATGGTTATAAACACTTAAGAAACCCTTCACTTGACCCCAAAAAGGCTTCGTATTGTAGTAGACAGTTATAAAATTAACCCAAATATTGGATCCCCAAATTTGAATTTTTGAAAACCTAGTTTTGAAATTGATTTTTCTGAGTTTTTTTGTGTTTATAAGGTGAAAGATGTTAGTTTCTTCAACTCAATATTAGACATTTATAATATCATATTATAAATAATTTACTCTTAAATTATAAGAAACTTATGCATGCATAACTAAAATACAAAGAAGGAAGAAGAAATTGTTGGGCACAAAATAGGACTCCTTCCTACTTTGTTCTTGAGCTTATATGATGAGAATGAACTTCAAGTTTATAATGTAGAAACACTCCTCTTGATTGCACCCAAGACAAACCCTTAAAACTAATAATATTGTTCACTAGATAATATTATTAGAGACCTTAAATTAAAATCTAAATGCTAATAATATTAAGACAAGAGTAATACATATATCAAGATATTAGATTTTAGAACAAGGAATTTCATAAACCTTTTATGAGAAAGAATGTAGTGAGAACTAGAGAGATAAGCAATTTCATAAAGATGTCTACAAAGAAAATGAGAACTTCATATTGTCTTGTATGGTGGGGTGTGGCCAGTCATGTGGCCCCTTGGGAGTGTCAAGCATACTTCTACTTTTGGTAGTATTATGAGTTATCATTGTGTTTTATCATTAAAACCATCAACCAATTAACACCCTAAACCTACCCACCATGACCGGCCCCCATGATAAAATGGAGTCCATTTTATCTTTGTAATTTTGTCACTTGTAATGTGGTATGTCATGTACCATGTCACATGTTATTTGGATAGATAAATGTATATTTAACAATTTAAATACCATTTCACTTTATGTAACAAAATAAATAGTAATTCATAATTACATACATATAAAATGGGTCACACTAAGTCCAGTTAATATAATCTACAACCCTTTGTAATTATAATCAACTAATTATTCTTATCTCAAATTGTTTCATAAACAATAATCAATTTTAGTAATATAACATTTTAATTACAAAATTGCGTCTTATTTAATCTCATTACAATAAGACATAAAATTTTCACTCACAAATGAAATTTGTTCAATGTAAGGATTTAATTAATCTGTATCGCTATACAATTAGTTAACTTTAAAATTAAGGGAATGGTCCTATAGGTGTGACCTTAAGGAATCAACTGATCACCACCGTCATACGACAGTAACGTCGAACTCTAGCAAGCCAATCGTTACCGATTAATGTTGACCAGTTGACTGTAATATCTATCATCCCTTTGTATTCGTATTATTGAGATTTAATTATGTAATCGCACTATTGTTGAAGACACCCACTTCAACAATCGTGCGTCACCAATTCTCTTGTCCTATTACAATCTCCCACTCAATGCAAGGTGTCTTGCAGGTCATACTTGCATATGATCATATCAAGGGTGGTTTTTCCTCGATCTGGAGAGTAAGTGTCTGACCGGAATTATCTACCATAGATACCTTCCGAGCGTGGCCACGCATTTTCAGCTTACTCTTCCTCGAGTGGCCTTGAGATTTTAAAACAACCCTGACAATGGGTGGACAAATCCTATCGCATTATTCCCTTCGAATGGCCATAGCTCATCATGACCCAAAAGATGCCCATTTGACCCTAGTCACGAAGGTCGTAGAGCATAAATCAAAATCACTCTGAAAATGTGCCACCTTAGGCGAACAATCTTTAGTCAAAGAATTGACTCAAAAAGAATACTATAGTAGCTCTTGCCACGACCCGGCTACAGAAGTTGCCAGAACTCTATAAGCGGTCACTTCCCGGCAGAGTGTCTCATAAAGTCTGCCTATGTGATCGATTGGTCATCTCTATTACCCTAAGACACTTGAACTTGCCATCAATCGCACCACAATGTAATCACTTCGAGATGTCACCTCATATAAGTGACTATGGGTCAATACAATGTTAATCCAATTTACTTTAATGGAGTCCAACATTGTCTCTACAACCCATTTGGATATAACAAAGTTACAAATAAAAAGTTTAAAAGATATAACTCAAACGATAAAAGTGATTATCATATATGATCAATAAAAACACATTTTTATTTCATATCTTATAATCTAATACAAATTTGGCATGCGTTTAAGACCCATGGATATAACAAGTTGGCCATGCTTATCCTGCGATAAGGGCTTGGTTAAGGGATCAGAAATGTTATCATTTGTCCCAACCTTACATATCGCAATTTCCTTCCTTTCAATGTAATCTCTTATGACATGAAAGTTTCTAAGTACATGTCTAGACTTGTTACTAGACTTGGGCTCTTTAGCTTGAAAGATCGTCCCACTGTTATCACAAAAGATCGTGATAGGATCCTTGGTAGAAAGAACTACCCTTAGCCCCTCTAAAAACTGCCTTATCCAAACAGATTCCTTGGCAGCCTCAGATGCTGCAATGTACTCTGCCTCTGTTGTAGAATCCGCAATAACCGACTCTTTGAAGCTCATCTAGCTAACAACACCTCCATTGATCATAAAAATAAAGCCACCTTGAGGTTTCATATCATCCCTATCGGTTTGGAAACTTGAATTAGTGTAACCCTTAACACATAATTCAGAATCTCCTCCAAACACTAGAATGAATCCTTAGTCCTTCTCAAGTACTTAAGGATGTTCTTTACGGCTATCCAATGATTCTCACCTGGATTGGCTTGATATCTACTTGTCATGCTTAAAGCATACGAGACATGTGGACGTGTGCATATCATGGCATACATGATCGATCCTACGGAAGAAGCATAGGGGATCGATTTCATGCATTCAACCTCTTCAGGTTCGGTGGGTGATTGAGACTTGCTCAAAATAATCCCATTACCAATAGGAACAAGACCTCTTTTGGATTTATCCATGTTGAATCGTCGAAGAATCTTATCCTTATAAGATTCCTGACTTAAAGCCAATATCCTCTTGGATCTATCTCTATGGATCCGGATACCTAATATGCGTTGTGCTTCTCCTAAATATTTCATTTGGAAATGATTGCCCAACCACCCCTTGACGGAGGTAAGCATTGGTAAATCATTCCCAATGAGAAGTATGTCATCTACATACAATATAAGGAAGACAACATTGCTCCCACTCAATGTCATGTATAAACATGGCTCTTTGACAGTTCGAGTGAAACCATTTTCTTTTATAACATGATCAAAACGATGGTTCCAACTTCTCGATGCTTGCTGAAGACCATAAATGGATCTCCTAAGCTTGCATACTTTATTAGGATCTTTTGGATCTACAAAACCCTTGGCTTGCATCATATACACTTCCTCCTCTAAATACCCATTTAGGAAGGCAGTTTTGACATCCATTTGCCATATTTCATAGTCATTAAATGCAGCAATCGCTAAGATTATTCGAATAGATCTTAGCATGGCTACAAGGGCAAAAGTTTAGTCATAGTGAAGACCATGAATTTGGGTGAAACCTTTTGCAACTAGCCTTGCCTTGTAAACATCATCATGTCCTTCTATGCCATTGTTTACTTTAAAGATCCATTTGCATTAAAGAGGTCTTACATCTTCAGGCAAATCAACCAAGTCCCGAACTTGATTTTCATACATAGAATTAATTTCGGATTTCATGGCTTCAAGCCATAAAGTGGAATCAGGACTAGAGATGGCAGCTTTGTAGGTTGTGGGTTCATCACTTTCTAAAAGTAACAAGTCAAAATTGTTATTTTCTTCGATAATACCTATGTATCTATCAGGTTGGTGACTAACCCTTCCGGACCTCCTAGGTACAGATGGAATAACAACAGAATTGGACGACGAAGGAACATCTTCTTGCGTCTCCTCTTCGGTTTGTGGCTCTTGAACTTCGTCAAGTGCAAATTTTATTCCCACTCTGTCTTTTAAAAATATGTTCCCTTCCTAAGAAGACAGCCTCACTAGACACAAACACTTTTTATTCTTGAGGTTTGTAGAAGTAGTATCCACGTGAGTTGTTTGGATAACCTACGAAAATGCACTTTTCGGATCTTGGCGCTAGCTTGTCGTCGGTCTTTACCTTAACAAAAGCATCGCATCCCCAAATCTTCATATAGGACAAATTAGGGATTTTCCCTTTCCACATCTCATATGGAGTCTTTCGGTTGCTTTGGTCGGGCTTTTATTCAATGATATTATGGCGGTTTGGATAGCAAATCCCCAAAATGAGTCTGGCAACTCGGTTTGACTCATCATTGATCGAACCATATCAATTAGGGTTCGATTTCTCCTTTCGGCCACACCATTAAGTTGGGGTGTTCAAGGTGGTGTTAGTTGTGATACAATGCCACAATTCTTCAAGTGTGAATCAAATACATTTGATAGGCTATCGCACACCTAATCAAAGATAAATACTCTACACATAAATGAATGTAGTAATAGAAGTCGAAAACAAGGAGACGGGAGTTTCTATACAAGTTGTTATGGGGTGAATTCCATCAAAGTCGGTTATCGATTGTTTTGGTTGGGTTTATGAAACAACAATAATAATAAAGGAAGAGTCTAGGGAGGTCGGGTCACACATGCAAATTATGTAAATGCTCAAGTCAAACTAGGAAATTGATAATAACGATAATTGTTTAGGCTAAAGACACCCACCTTTCGATATTAGTGTCAACCATAGATCGGGTCCTAACGAACTCTCGCTATGGCTAGGTCGATCTACTAACACATGCTTTGTCTAATTCAATTCCGTGTTTCTCGACTTATAGAAAGAATTAACTAATTTAATCAAGGATTGTGATCAATAATCAAAGACTAACAATATAATGCAAGCATGTGATAGAAACAACTATTTGATATTATAACATCTCATTTCAACAATTGCAAATATTATTTATGCATGGCTTCCCTAATTCCGTTAACAAAGCAACTACTCTTGCATAATGATTTCTAATCTAATAACAAATGATAAAGTAAACATGATAACTAACTAATACTGGAAATGACAAAGGAAATAACAAAACAATACAAGAAATAGAATTGCCTCAGCAAAGGAAATAGAACATGGAATTGAAGAACACAATGGAACCAAATAACTTGCAAATGAACTTTTAATATAAATTGAAATATTTAAAGGAATTATTTGTAGCAACTAAAGGAAACTAAACTATTCTAAACCTAATCTAATGACTAATGATACTATGTAAAAGAGTGTTTTTAGAGTGTAGAATGATGTACAAGATGCTAAAAAAGATATGAAAAAGGATCCTCTAAGTGTCGAGGTCCCTCTCCTTTATATAAGGGAGAGGGACTTGAAACGCATATATTGACAGAGACCAAACCCCGATCGGGGAATGGGAACCCCGATCGGGGTTTCAGTAACCCGGCTATATTTGCTTAATTGCTCCATTTAATACTTTAGGAATCCTAAGCTATGCCTTTAAGCACTATAATTCTCCGATTAACTGCATAGGTTTGGGATTCCTTGAGCATCCAAAGGAGCATCCTATGTTGAGTTGTGGACTCCTTGCATTGGGCTTCATTTTTGGATTCTCATTTGCATTTCAATCCATTTCACAAATCTTCATGCTTGATTTGTCATTCTCCATTCTAACTTTCCATGGTCCATTTTGCTTCCATTAGCTTGTTGGACTTTGGTGCTTGCTATTGTGTTATGAAAAAGCCTCTAAATGCTTAGATTCCTACAAAATGTAATAAACACAAGCAATACACCTAGAACACGTAATTAGCTCACAAATATACTAAAAAAAGTATAATAATCATGTAAAATCGAGCTAAATTAGGGAGTTAAACTATATATAAAATGGACTCATCAAACTCCCCCAAGCTAAACCCTTGCTTGTCCTCAAGCAAGGACACAATATAATCTATGACAAGGACAAGGGTGCAAGCAATAATCATCCCATCCAAATGCAATTCCCGACTAGTAGTTTTAAAGTACAATGAATCAAATCCCGAAAGAACTTGGGCATAGGGAAAATGCAATACATGGATGAGATTTACACGACAACGTGGTATTAAGGACTTCACATGGACATTTCGACTCTTGCATGATCTTTAAATGACATTGGACTTCTCACGGGATAACACTCACACTCATGAAATGAATATGGCAAATATATGTGAATGATACTCTCTTATCTACGACTCAAAAGAATGCGCCCGCAATCTAGTATGGTAAACATTCCAAATCCCTTATGACAATGCTAAATAAGAATGCACACAAAGAAGCCAAGAGAAGAGACAAAAGAGGCCAGGGGTAATGGGTAGAAGGTGGACAAACAAGTTTGGATATGTGGAGTTAAATGTCAAGATAACAACCATCCATATAAGCAAAGAGTGCTCAAAAAAACCCAAAACCAATCTCATAGCAATAGCTCATTGAACCAAAGCAGCATATGGCTCAAATTAATACTTTTACTACACAAAAATGAACTTCCCAACTCAATTACTTCATACATATGGAAGTATCATTCTCATCTCTTTTTCTTCTTTCTACTTTTCTTTTCATCTTTCTTTTTCATTTTTCGAGTTTCTTTCTTTTCCTTTTCTATCATTTATTTTCACTTTTTTTTTCTTCTTCATTTTCCAAAACCACAACGGGAATCAGTAATCTCGTCAACCTCACATCATCAACAATATGATAATATAAGACAAATCCCATGACAAGAGCACCCTAAACTCACCAAGATGGTTACTAGCTCAACAAGGTAGGCAATTTGGAATGTAGCTAGGAACAAACATTGGGTAGCATATAGTAAGAAAAGGCTCAATGTGGGTGATGCATGTGAGAAATCATAAAAACAAGGCTTCATGTGCAAACTATCATAGCATGTCTAGGAAGAGGGAACAAATGGCATACTTGTGTGTTTTAATGTAAGGCACACCAAGAGGAGAAACTACACACACCTAGATGAGACCGAGTATATATGCACCGGCCATTGGAGGGTCTACCTTATGTTAGTTTCTTAAACTCAATATTAGACACTTCTAATATCATATTACAATTAGTTTACTCATTAAACTAAATGGATCTTATGCATGCATAACATAAAACAAATAAGGAAGAATAAGTAGTTCCTTACATAGATTTAAACGGATTTTGGGCACAAAATAGGACTCCTTCCTACTTTGTTCTTGAGCTCAAAATATAAGGATGAACTCCAAGTTCTTAGTATAAGAACACTCCTCTAAGTTGCACCCAAGACTACCCTTAATCTCTACAAAATACTACACTAGTATGATATTGTAGTAGCCCTTAAATTATCATCTAATAACTCATATTACCACACTAGTATATTATTAGAGAAATATGAACTCAAGTTTTTGTGGAAAACTTCTCTAAGTTTTCTAGTGTGAGAGTAGTGATTATAGAGAGATAAACATGATATTTGCATGTATGAAATCTCTCTTAAAAATAAGAGGAACATGTCCTCTTATGCATGCTAAGAGGACCGGCCACCCATGCTCATGGGGAAGGGTTTGCTTTTGTCTTTTGTTCTTAACAAGAAACTAGCTAGGGCATAGGTTTAGGTAGTAAATGATTAAGTCTAATTCTTAATTAGAACAACACTTAAAGCCTAATCATCGTACTACCCACCCCACAACCGGTTTTTAAGTGTAAAATGGAGTCCATTTTATTTTTGTGATTTTGTCATTTGTCACACATGTGACATGTGACATGCAACATGTAATTAAGCTTACAAATGTACATTTAACTAATTTAAATGTAATTTCATAACAAATAAAATAGACTTAACATTTTAAGTCACATTTTATAATTACATGTAAATAAAATGGGTCATCTCATATTTGGTTAATATAATCTACAACAGTTTGTAATTATAATCGACCAATTTCACTTATCTCAAATATTTCATAAACATAATGCATTCTTAGTAATATAACAATTAAATTACTAAAATGAATCTTATTTAACCATATTACAATAAGATATAATTCTCACTTTAAATTTAAACTTGGTTCAATTTAAGGGATTAATTAATCTGTATCACTATAAAATTAATTAATGTACATGATTAGGAGATTGTCCTTTAGGTGTGACCTCAAGGGATCAACTGATCACCACCGTCATACGACAGTAATGTCAAACTCAATTGAGCCAATCGTTACCGATTTATGTTGACCAGTTGACTATAATATTCATCATCCCTTTTGTATTCTTATTATCGAGATTTAGTTATATGATCGCACTATTGTTGAGGACCTTTACTCCAACAATCTCCCACTTGTCCGAGACAAGTGTGCGTCACTAATTCTCTTGTCCTATTACGATCTCCCACTCAATGCAAGGTGTCTTGCAGGTCGTACTTGCATTTGATCATATCAAGAGTGGTTTCCTCGATCTCGAGAGTAATTGTCTGACCGGAATTGTCTACCATAGATACCTTCCGAGCGTGGCCACGCATTTTCAGCTTACTCCTCCTCGAATGGCCTTGAGATTTAAAACAACCCTGACAAGGGGTGGACAATTCCTATGACACTATTCCCTTCAAATAGCCACAGCTCATCATGAACCAAAAGATGCCCATTTGACCCCAGTTACGAAGGTCGTAGAGAATAAATCAAAGTCACTCTGAAATTGTGCCACCCTAGGCGAACAGTCTTTAGTCAAAGAATTGACTCAAAAGAATACTAGTAGCTCTTGCCACGACCAGGCTACAAGAATTGCAAGAATTCTATAAGCGGTCACTGCCCGACAAATTGTCCCTCACAGTCTGTCTATGTGATAGATTGGCCATCCCTTATGACCCTATGACACTTGAACTTGCCATCAATCGCACCACAATCTAGTCACTTCGAAATGTCACCTCATATAAGTGACTATGGGCCAATGCTATGTTAATGCAGTCCACTTCAATGGGGTTCAAAATTGTCTCTACAACCCATATGGATATAACAATGCACAAGGCGAGTTTTAGAAACTCAAACGATAAATGTGATTATCATATATGAACAATCAACACAATGTTATTGCTTCATATCATATAATCTAAAGTTTATTTCGTTCATGACAATTCATGACGATCTTATTAAATGCAATAAAGGCTTGGGTAGTGAATATACCATATATTCATTTATTTCAACCTTGTGAATTGTTTTTCCTTCCATCCAACGTTATTCCTAATAACATGAATTCATCTACGTACATATCTAGATCTCTATCTAGTGTTGGGCTCTTTAACTTATAAGATGCTCCCACTCGTTATCATAATAACTGATAGGTATTTAGGTGAAAGGATCTACCATTAGCTCCTTGTTAGCCACCTTATCCTCATCATAATGTACTACGTCTCTATTTGTAGAATTTAAAATAATTGACTCTTCAATCATCCTTTTAGTTATTCGCTTCTTTTATAACAAAGGTACGCCTAGGATTTGAATAAATCCTTATAAGTTTGGAAATTTGGGTTTGTTTAACCTTTACCACATTACCAAATTTTCTCTACCAAACACAAGAATGAATCCCTAGTTCTCCTTCAGAACTCTACGGATGTTCTTGTAAGCTATCCAATGACTCTCATGTGGATTGATTTGTTATAGGCTTGTCATGCTCCTAGCATACAATTTATTTAGGTACGTGTATGTAATGGCATACATGATTGGTATCATGTGATCAACAACTCTTAGGTTCAGTGGATGACTATGACCCTTTCATAGTAATTCCACTTTTAACAACATAAATAACCTATTTAACATTTTGAGATAGATAAAGGCTCTTATCGATATAAGTCACTTTTCAAATGCCAAACTAAAATCTTCTATTCCACAATAGATTTTGATTTTAGTATACATGTTGTCCTCTTTCATCCAGCATTAAAATCCAACCACTCCTTTCAAAAAGGTAATATAAATATGTCACTCTTAATGAGTGAAACGTCATTCACGTGGAAAACAATTTCTCCCACTGAACTTCATGTCTTTACATGATAACTTAAACTCCCACTTAACTTCATGTCTATACATGACTTTAACTCCCACTGAATTTCATGTCTATACATGACTTTTCGACAATTCGAGTGAAACCCTTCTTATATCTTATAATAGAAAAGATCATTATAACCTCTAGGTAGATACATACAATAGGCTTGTGTCATGTACACATCCTATTCCAAATCCCTATTTGGAGATGTGGTTTTGATGTGTATCTTGTACACACCTATTATGAGGTATTTCATTGATGATTTGGTTCTAAGCATAGTTACGCATTAACTTGGCTTTTGTAGACATCTACATTTCTATCCATGCAACTACAATTGGACAACTCCAAATAAAACATTTTATTTGCATAGATTCCATATAGTTTCATAAGTCTCTTTTAGAAAATCGAAATTAAAAATTTCTAGGTACTTCCACTTCATAGATCATAATCTTATTATATCAAGAACAATTTCTTTTGGTCTCGTCACTAGTCTAAGGATTCACCTAAGAACGATTTCTTTTGGTCTCCTCACTAGTCTTGAGTCCAACCTAAGAACATTTTCTTTCGGTTTCCTCACTAGTTCCTAACTAGGTTTTTGTTGTGGCTTATTTTCTCCCACTCTATCTTTAGAAAAATACAACTATTTTCTTTAAAGATAGCCTTATGAGCCACAAACAATTTTGTACTCATACTATTGAGGGAGATAGAAGTATCACAACATGACCTTTAAGTGATCTAATAAAGATTTCATTGTAAAGACATCGAATCTTAGCTTCGAGATAGACTAGTTCTATAAGCTAAAGAGGTGTACTCATATTCATGTCAATTACAATCTTTATAAGTGGTGTGGCCAATTGGTTTGGTAGACTCCCTACTTTGAGTTCAATAACTCAATTTTGATTTAGCAATTTATCTTTCAAAGTGAGAATCGAATTCTTAGCCTTTTTTTATCATAATGATCCAATCATCATAATATTAATATGATCAATTTGAGTCGATACAATTTATGTTATTAGTGTAAAAAGAGTATGATGACAAGTTTTTAGAACTAAAAGTTTCAACAAACCGAGTGACTTGGGTTGAAAATCAAGTCACTAAATCCAATTACAACCAGTGTCAATAAAAGGAATTGAACAAATTTCCATGTCAAACAAGGAAGTTATAAAAGTTCTAAAAACAATGTCTCAAAATACATCCCAAAATTTTGACATTTCAAAATGAGACCAAGCTTCCATAGGTCTTCAATCATGGGTAGCTACTTTAGCTTCCCTTGAAGAGCTTTCTTAGGCTTGCTTGTCTTTGCCTTTATCCTTGCTAGGATTGTAACACCCGGAAATGTACCCTATTTTTCTAGTAAAAATATTTTACGGACACTTTTCAGCGAATTTTAGTTTTAATCGTAAATTTAATTTTTCGAGTCGAATTTACAATTTCCGAGTTCGTATTTGAAATTTCCGCGAGATTCCATGAGAATCCCGTCTTAAGGCGAGTTTGACTTTTCTTGACTTTCGTTGACTTTCTCCTTCATATACTCCCTTCCTCACCCTAAACTTAATTCATTTCCCACAACTCAAAAACTTTCCTTCTTCTCTAAGAAACCAAAGAAACCTTGCCTCCATTTTTGATCCGTCTTCAAATTGTCACTACGCCTTCATTTCTTGCTCAAATTCACGTAAGTTCGTCTTATTCTTCCCCTCTTAGCTTCCTCTATCCGTATTGGTAATAAAATTACCGTCTTTCTCGCTTTTTAAATTATCCGTCTTTCTCAAGGTGAATGATATTCGTCTTTTATTATCTAATTGTATGTAGGTGGAGACTAGGAAGGTTTAGAATCGATTAAAGACGCGTAAAGGTAACGGTGAAGGGTTACTCGGTATCATTTACGTGTTTTACATGCTTTGTATGCTAGAAATCGTATTAGAATACGATTAGTAAGTTTAGGAATTATGTTATGGATGATGATTGTTGTTATTTGATGATTTTCGATGATGAATATTGATTGTTGATAGTTGATAGAAGTGAATTATGAAAATTGGAAATGATAGAAATGGTGTTTGTTGTTCTCGGGTGGACTTGTGCAGTTTCACTGCACTGACCCCTTTTCGTAGAATGATCATATCTCCTTCGTTACTTGCTTGTTTTAGGCTTGTGACCATTTGTTGGAACCGTAAGAGAATAAGCTATCACCTGGATTTAGAATTTCTGTATTTTCATGTCTAGAACTCTAGTTATGACAGTTTGAAGTGGACCCTTGTTTTAGTTAGTTCCCAAACTTGTTGTTTTGGAGAGATGATCTATGTTTTTATTCGTTATGCTTCACAAACTTGTTCTAATGCTTATGTATCATGTATTGATTCATTTTTATCATAGTTAAGTTTATATATTTCCCTATTCACATGTTTTGTGACGTTTTGTGGTATGTCCTACTTTGAGTCGTTTTTACAAATGTTACGGTTTGAGCACTATTTTGTCTTGTGCTTTGTACTCTCATTCCCTTGGCTACCTTCCCGTTCGTAAGGCTGGAATGTCGGAACGGAGAGGTATCCTACTGCTTAAATGCATGTGTTAGTGGGCATACGACGACGTTGTTGTGAGTTGAACGCTATGCGTTGTTCGACCCGGCCGTCAAATGTTGTATACTTGCGAGGTGGTGTTAGTTGCATGTAGCGTACCGCTTGTTATGTGGCTAGAGCTCTTTTCCGCCTCTTTCGTGAATGTCGACCGAATTTGGGGTACTCGGCGTCTATGATTGACCGAGTCTTGGATGCGAAACGTTTATCGCATGTCGAATCGGAAAACTTATTCCGAGAATCTTCTGGCCAGGTTTAGATTAGGACCCGTATTATTATCGTCGTCCTAACAGAGGAAATTAGTCTACATATACGAAATGGATTGAATCGTGTATGCGTTCAGGTGAGGCTTTTCTCCCGTGGATGCCCATTAATCATACTTGCCATGTACACGGTGCTAGTGCGTTTCATTTACCGTGAGAGAGGTCGTCTTTGTGTCGTTGTTCTTGAATGCGTGATTTCATGATTTTATTCATGGTCATTGCATGATTGGGCATCGTCATTGTATTGTTATGTGTGGATGGTTGATTACATGATTGATATTCATGGTCATTCGATGACTTGGCATGGTTTGTTTGTCGAGTCTCAATCTTATCAAACTTATACCGCGAACGGTGAGATGCAAGCCCTAGTGAGTGTATTCGGTTGCCTAAGAGTGTCTTCCCCGAGTCTTTGTATAACATGATGGATTCGGACTTGTACTTCATATGTTTCTTACTCATTATTTATCGAATTGTCCTATTTATTTCTTATCGTATCTCCATGTTATTCATATAATGCAATTATTTTAACTTTTGTATTTCCTTCTATGTACGTTTAATGTGATATGGCTGGGAGAACCCGGAGTTACTCCCCACTGATTGTGGCGTTCATGTTTTTCATGAATGAACATGTTGCTTGCATGGATGGCTTTTTGCTTATGCTATTTTGGGTTCGGGTGTGAGCTAGCGGGCGTTGTCCCTGGAAGATTAACCTCTAGTCGTTAATTAGCTAGTTTGCTAAACACTTGTTCTTTGTTAACATTTTGAGAGACTCCGTCTCTTTGTTATATTCCGTACTTAGTTTGTAAAATTTTGACACTCCTCGTTTTATCTATCTTGCATGTATAAAAGTTTTTAAAAAAATACCGTATTTCCGGCTAGACGGGGTAATTTCATCATGACCATCTATGATAGATGGGGTAAATCCGACTAGACGGGGTAATTTCATCATGACCATCTATGATAGATGGGGTAAATCCGACTAGACGGGGTAATTTCATCATGCTTGTATGTTTTATATTTCCGCATTCGCGAGGGTTGTCACAAGGATGCCTTAATTACAATTAAATAGGGTAAGAGTCACAACTTGTATCTATATACCAAAGTTGAGATCATAACATAAACGATAGGGATAAATTACCAACTGAAACATCTTTCCAGTTTTGATATCTCCTAGACATTTAGTGCAATTTCCCTTCCAATGCCCTATGTCCTAACAATAATGGCACTTGTCCTCGGTTGAGGCACCTTTCTTAGATTTGGGTGAGCTATTCTCAATAGCTTTTCCCTTTCCTTTGATGGTTGAGGGCTTTTTCCCCTTTTACTACCACCTTTCTTGAACTTCCCCTTGCTCCTTTTATTAATATGGAGCACATCCTTGGAATTGCTAACATTTAGCCCATGTCTCTCTCGGCTTGCACGAGTATCTTGTGCATTTCATGAAGAGAGCTTTCTCATGTTATGCATATTGTAGTTTACCCTAAACTTCACATATGCTTTGATTTTCCCCAAGGAATGTTAGACTCGGTCGATAATGAGTTGTTCGGGAATGGTCACCCCTTGCAATTTAAGAGTCTCAACATGCTCAATCAATTTGAGTACATGAGGGCTAACGTTTGGTCCTCTTTTAGGTTCATGTTGAATAATGTGGAAGTCGTCTTATATTGTAAGATCCTAGGAGCTTGTGGAAAAACATGGTCACAACCTTGGCATAGATCTCATAGGCCGTGCTCATCTTATGGCACTCTCTTGAAGATCGGCCTCCAACGAGAAGATCAAAACATTTTTTTTTATCGCGGCGGACTATTTGTGGCTAGCCTCATAGGCTCACCTTGCGTGGTGGTTGACCTTTCATTAGGTGCGGTGGGAGAGGCCTTGGCAAGGTAATGAAACATGTCGTCACTCGCCGCGGCCAAGCGGAGTTGCATATCCCAATTGGTAAAATTAGCGCCATTCTTTTCTAACTTGCATCGATCCATGAAGGATCGAAGCCATGAGAAAATCGTGAGAGTTGGAGCATAGGTGGTGGTGGATGAATTAGCATTTGCCATTTCGAATTAAACAATATTAACTACAAATTTTAGACATAAAGGAAATGTTAACATTTACCATTTTCAATACTTATAAACATTTTAAACAAGTTTTAACATTTAAATAGTGACCTCTACCCAACTATTATAAATGATTCCGAGATCCAAATTCATATCAACTTGGGCACGGTAAGCCGATTCATCCCTTATTAACATAATTCGGTGGTTTAACTCTTTAATCGATTTTACATTAGAATTCTCGGTCGATAATATTACTTTAATATTTATCTTAAGCCCGGAACACATGCGGCTACGGTCGCGAATACTTCCGTTGAGCTCAATCCAAATTTCGAAATAATAACATTTATTACCCCACTTACCCAACGTAACAAGTTTAGCACCCCGGTGAGCCGAGCCTACTTCCTTGCGAAATTGGGATTCATGGGTTCTACATTTGGTAAGGCTTGATCTCAATTATTTATTATAAGAGGTCATGTCAATTTATTATCTATCTCGTTTAAGTGAACTAAATCGATGAATTAACGATAATTTTAATTGCCACGGTCGAATGCTCGATAAATATGCATGTCATGTTATGGCGATTTGGCAATGCATGCAAACATATTAAATAAAATGCAAGCATAAAAATAAAACTCCTAGTATAGCCTTTCCTAGAATAGAAAATCATATAATCTATTACAAATTCGGAAACCAACTACTTTGGTCCCTTGAACTTCTTAAGCACGCTTCCCAAGGTCACCGTCTCTCTCTCAGAACTCCTTTCCGAATGGCACCGTCTTTGGGAAACTCCGGTATTACAAATAATTACAAAACATATAATAAAATTACAATAATTTCCTATTATACATTTGTAAAATAAAATATTACAATAAAAGTGATTCGAGATCACATTAAATTACAACCGAATCAATATTCCCTTACATTTCGGGCAATATCGATTAAAATTAAGGCCATACAAGGAAAAAATACATAATTCCAAATTACATAAACCAAAATATGACATTCATAAATTGAAAATATGACATTCATAAATAAAAATGCAGCATTATAATATGAATAAAACATGCTCATGTTAAATGCCAAATCGCTCTATATAACGGTTTATATCAAATATAACCCGGTTTTATGAAAATGCGTGATAATAACACTTTAAAATCACAAAACAATACTTAAATCATATTTAAGTCCAAGTTAATTATCCCAACTCATTTAGGCCTCAAAAATTAGTCATCACTTAATTTTTGACAATAATTCAACTTTTTGTCATATAATTGCTCATTATTAGACTTTAAAATCATATTTTAATCAAATAAATCCAAATTTAATTACAATAATTTTGAATTTTGAATTTTAAATTGTTGAACATTCTGGAACATTTACATGACACTCATAATGTCAAAAATCATGGTTAAAAATTTTGAATCGATTTTGAGAAAAATGGTTGCGCTTTATCGGTTTTATCAAATAAAATACATGAAGCTTGTGAAAATTAATCAATCTAATTAAATTTTCAACTTTAGATCTGAAATTTGGGACATTTATACAACCAATAACAATTTTCTCTTGAAATGAAATTTATTTTAGCTATATTTGCTAAATTAGTCATTATTTATGCCATTTTTACATTAATAAATTCATAAATCATGCTAGACAAATCACATTAGTCTAAACCTTTCCAGTCTAATAGTACCATATGCATGTGACAACATACTAAAATTTCATGGTCCGATTCAAAGCGGATGTATTTTTAACCATCTAACCTTTATTTATTCTTTTTTATCATATAAAAATCATAAATAATACGAAATAAGTCCACTTCACACGAAATTGTACATACAGTAAGTAGAATTCATGTCTGATATTGTGTAACAATTTCAAAATCAGAAGATAAGTCTAACTTTTTTTAGCATTTTAAACATCATTTTACTCATTAAAATGTAATAAAAATACTAAAAATCATATTTGAGCACTATAAATTTCCAAAAATCATCAAAATGACCTAAAACCATATTAGGATCAGAATATATTGACATGCAAATAAATTTGTGATTTTATCTCATAAAACACAAATTACTAGTTTTCTTTAAGTTACAATAACTCGAAAAAACTAAAAATCGATTATGCATGCAACAACCTTGCCTCTTCATACCTCTTGTTAGTTTCTTAAACTCAATATTAGACACTTCTAATACCATATTACAATTAGTTTACTTATTAAACTAAATGGATCTTATGCATGCATAACATAAAACAAATAAGGAAGAATAAGTAGTTCCTTACATAGATTTAAACGGATTTTGGGCACAAAATAGGACTTCATCCTACTTTGTTCTTGAGCTCAAAATATAAGGATGAACTCCAAGTTCTTAGTATAAGAACACTCCTCTAAGTTGTACCCAAGACTACCCTTAATCTCTACAAAATACTACACTAGTATGCTATTGTAGTAGCCCTTAAAATATCATCTAATAACTCATATTACTACACTAGTATATTATTAGAGAAATATGAACTCAAGTTTTTGTGGAAAACTTCTCTAAGTTTTCTAGTGTGAGAGTAGTGATTATAGAGAGATAAACATGATATTTGCATGTATGAAATCTCTCTTAAAAATAAGAGGAACATGTCCTCTTATGCATGCTAAGAGAACCGGCCACCCATGCTCATGGGGAAGGTTTTGCTTTTGTCTTTTGTTCTTAACAAGAAACTAGCTAGGGCATAGGTTTAGGTAGTAAATGATTATGTCTAATTCTTAATTAGAACAACACTTAAAGCCTAATCACCCTACTACCCACCCCACAACCGGTTTTTAAGTGTAAAATGGAGTCCATTTTATTTTTTTGATTTTGTCATTTGTCACACATGTGACATGTGACATGCAACATGTAATTAAGCTTATAAACTTACATTTAACTAATTTAAATGTAATTTCATAACAAATAAAATAGACTTAACATTTTAAGTCACATTTTATAATTACATGTAAATAAAATGGGTCATCTCATATTTGGTTAATATAATCTACAACAGTTTGTAATTATAATCAACCAATTTCACTTATCTCAAATGTTTCATAAACATAATGCATTATTAGTACTATAACAATTAAATTACTAAAATGAATATTATTTAAACATATTACAATAAGATATAATTCTCACTTTCAATTTAAACTTGGTTCAATTTAAGGGATTAATTAATCTGTATCACTATAAAATTAATTAATGTACATGATTAGGGGATTGTCCTTTAGGTGTGACCTCAAGGGATCAACTGATCACCACCGTCATACGACTGTAACGTCAAACTCAATTGAGCTAATCGTTACCGATTTATGTTGACCAGTTGACTATAATATTCATCATCCCTTTTGTATTCTTATTATCGAGATTTAATTATATGATCGCACTATTGTTGAGGACACTTACTCCAACACCTTACCATATATGTAGATTACCAATGTCAAGATCAAGTCTATTTTGTCCAAAAATCCATCCCTCACCCACTATGTCAAGACATCCCCATGAATGCAAAATCCCGACAATAAAGCATGATTCATTAGCTTAAAAGAACTACAATATAGGAAATGCAAGGAGGAATGACATTATGAAAAAGACAAATGGGTGGACACAACATCAAACTTTTACTTTCAATTTTCAAATTTTTAGATTAGATTTCCCATAACTACACTCACTAAATCCCTCCCCCAAGCTAGAACACACATTGTCCTCAATGTGTGACACAAAGTTGGACAAACAAAAACCAACAAGGGGAGATGGGATGACACATGCGGAAATAAAGGAAGGAAAGAAAGCATACTAAAGTGTAGAAGCCTCCCCCAAGCTAGCTTGAAAACGGGGTAATCCAATCCAAGTAGCAAAGTACCTACAAAAGACAAGCTACTACAAACTAAAGCAAACTAAATGTCTAACTATTACAACCAGGTTGAAATTGCAATTGTCCAAAAACTGTAAATTGACAAAAACTAATTTATTCTAATGAGTATCCTTGGTCGTCTAAAAAGCATGTCAACGCCCTTAGAAGTTGATTATATTGCTGCGCATGAGCAATACAAAAGCAAATGTAAGCAATTGATAAGATATAAGCATGAATGATCAAAGGTAAGGAAGCATAAATATTATCGAAATGCGCATTAGAGATTTCAAAGAGAACCACCGTACTACTCCACTCGTCAGCAAGAGATGGAGCATCATGCTTAAGACCATAAAATAAACCGTTAGTGCTTAAATTATTGTTATAAATGGTCTCAAATTGGTGGTATGAAAACTCAAGGTGGTAGGACTCATCAAAAATTGAGGGTTCATCCCACTTAACCTCTAAATTAGTAGCACTAAGTCTTCCATCAACCTTAAATAGATCAACTATATCCCATGTAAAATGATTTGCAAAGGTTTCAAATGACTCGGGCAAAACCTCATCCCTTTTATTACAAACGGGCACAACATCATCCATGGTAAGTGTGTCATCTACTACAAGGTCAATGTCATCAACATGAGTCTCTAAAAGGTCAATTGGAATGATACTAGGGGGACTTTCAAGAGAAAAAGTAGTACCATCATCGTCATCCAACAGTTCAAAATCATTAGGGAGAAAAGACTCACATTCGGAGGGTAGAAGAGCACAAGTAGTGATCGATCGCGCCATTTCTTCAAGCATTTGTTGGCAACGAACCAGACGCGCATGGCATTCCTCTTCGCGTTGGGCAAGCATTTGTTGCATTTGTTGACAACAAGCAAGAATCGCATAGCATTCCTCTTCGAAACCCGGCAAGGGAGGTTGTTGGCAAGCTACCTCTTGACATTGGGAAGCCATGAAATTCAAGAAAATCCAAAGCTCATCCCCTCTCTTATAGTAGACACTACCACAACTCATGTAAATAGCCAATTCTCGTATCTCAAAATCCATGCTATCAAGTAGAACTTGACCCATGTAATCCCAATCAATGACTTGTCCGAGGGACATGAGATGATCACCATAGTAATAGAACCGGTTAAGATAGTCATGAAAAGGCTCATCCTTGTGTTGTGGGTATCGGAATCCATAGTTATTCATTATGTAAGGCCAAAATTAGATAGTTTCAATACCTGAAAAAGGAACTAAAACTACAAGAAATCCGTGAGAATGGTCTCAAGGAACAAGTGTTTCTCGAGACAAAAGATAACAAGATAAAATTCAACAACTAATAGCAAACAAAACCGTGCTCCCCGGCAACGGCGCCAAAATTTGATAGGCTATCGCACACCTAATCAAAGATAAATATCCTACACACAAATGAATGTAGTAATAGGGGTCAAACACAAGGAGACGGGAGTTTCTATACAAGTTGTTATGGGGTGAATTTTATCAAAGTCGGTTATCGATTGTTTTGATTGGGTTTATGAAACAACAATAATAATAAAGGAAGAGTCTAGGGAGGTCGGGTCACACATACAAATTATGTAAATGCTTAAGTCAAACTAGGAAATTGATAATAACGATAATTGTTTAGGCTAAAGACACCCACCTCTCAATATTAGTGTCAATCATAGATCGGGTCCTAACGAACTCTCGCTATGGCTAGGTCGATCTACTAAGACATGCTTTGTCTAATTCAATTCCGTGCCTCTCGACTTATAGAAAGAATTAACTAATTTAATCAAGGATTGTGATCAATAATCAAAGACTAAAAATATAATGCAAGCATGTGATAGAAACAACTATTTGAAATTATAACATCTTATTTCAACAATTGCAAATATTATTTATGCATGGCTTCCCTAATTCCCTTGACAAAGCAACTACTCTTGCATAATGATTTCTAATCTAATAACAAATGATAAAGTAAACATGATAACTTACTAATAATGGAAATGACAAAGGAAATAACAAAACAATACAAGAAATAGAATTACATCAACAAAGGAAATAGAACTTGGAATTGAAGAACACAATGGAACCAAATAACTTGCAAATGAACTTTTAATATAAATTGAAATACTTAAAGGAATTATTTGTAACAACTAAAGGAAACTAAACTATTCTAAACCTAATCTAATGACTAATGATACTATGTAAAAGAGTGTTTTTAGAGTGTAGAATGATGTACAAGATGGTAAAAAAGATATGAAAAAGGATCCTCTAAGTGTCGAGGTCCCTCTCCTTTATATAGGGAGAGGTACTTGAAACGCATATATTAACAGAGACCAAACCCCGATCGGGGAATGGGAACCCCGATCGGGGTTTCAGTAACCCGGCTATATTTGCTTAATTGCTCCATTTAATGCTTTAGGAATCCTAAGCTATGCCTTTAAGCACCTTAATTCTCCGGTTAATTGCATAGGTTTGGGATTCCTTGAGCATCCTATGTTGAGTTGTGGACTCCTTGCATTGGGCTTCATTTTTGGATTCTTATTTGCATTTCAATCCATTTCACAAATCTTCATGCTTGGCTTGTCATTCTCCATTCTAACTTTTCATGGTGCATTTTTCTTACATTAGCTCGTTGGACTTTAGTGCTTGCTATTGTGTTAGGAAAAAGCCTCTAAATGCTTAGATTCCTACAAAATGTAACAAACACAAGCAATACACCTAGAACACGTAATTAGCTCACAAATATACTAAAAAAAGTATAATAATCATGTAAAATCGAGCTAAATTAGGGAGTTAAACTATATATAAAATGGACTCATCAACATTACTAAGATACTCACCACCACGATCGGATCGCAATGCTTTGATCCTTTTGTTCAATTGGTTTTCTACCTCATTTTGAAATTCCTTGAATTTCTCAAAAGCATCACTTTTATATTTGATTAAGTAAATATACCCATATCTACTTAAATCATCAGTGAATGTAATGAAGTAGTCATAATTACCCCTAGCGGAAATAGTCATTGGTCCACACACATCAGTATATATAAGGCCCAATAGTTCACTTTCTCGTGTTTCTTTACCACTAAAAGGATTACGAGTCATTTTCCCTAGGAGATAAGATTCGCATGTTCCAAAAGATTGAAAATTAAACGGTTTAATTATACTAGTCGATACTAGTCTTTTGATGCGATTCTCATTTATGTGACCTAATCGACAATGCCAAATGTATGACTCATTTGGATCACTTGACTTGAGTCTTTTTTATTGAATGTTATAGATATCTCTGGTTGAGATAGATGTCTCAAGAACATAAATACCATTAATAGAATTACCTTGGCTTATGACCAAGTCATTCTTTGAAATCATACAACAATTGTTTTTGATTGCAAAAGTAAAACCTTCCATGTCCAACATGGCTACGGATATTATGTTTGTAGACAAAGAAGGTAAAAAATAACAACTATTCAAGTACAATTCAAAACCATTTGCTAAAATAAGTACGTAGGTCCCCTTAGAAGTGGCGGCTACCCTAGCTCCATTTCCAAGTCGTATATCCACA
Organism: Heliosperma pusillum; assembly: GCA_022085475.1. Taxonomy (NCBI): domain Eukaryota; kingdom Viridiplantae; phylum Streptophyta; class Magnoliopsida; order Caryophyllales; family Caryophyllaceae; genus Heliosperma; species Heliosperma pusillum. The sequence goes on from JAIUZE010011124.1 coordinate 25,150, forward strand.
TCACCCTTGCCTAGCTTCTCCACGTTTCTTAGCCCCTGTAAATGATTACAAAGGTGAGAACCACAACCGGTATCCAATACCCATGTTGAGATGGAGGTATAATTTATATCAATAACAAAATTTCAGAGAGAATATTACCGAGTGGAATCACTAGTCCATCTCTAATATGCTCCAAGTACATGGGAGAATTCCTCATACAATGGCCCATGCCATGACAATAATTGCATTCATCATTGAATTGTGGACCCTTGGTAGTCTTACTACCTTTTCCGTTTCTCTTATACTTTTTACCTACTTCCCCTTATTTTTGAACCATTTACTTTTAGGTGCAAGACTTTTCTTGCTAGTACTCCCACTAGCCTCTTGATCTTTCCTTGCTTCCAAAGACAAGGATTGCATCTCCTTGGTTAGATTGTCTTCCCAAGACTCTTTCACCAAAATATTTGGCATGGGGGGTGTGGACGAGGTAACAAAGTTGAGATTCCCGTCAGAACCAATTCCCAAATGAAGTTCTCTAGTTGTATCAAGATTATTAAGAGCGCAAATTTCATCAAATGATTTGTGATATGAATCAATGGTGATAGGTACGGTAGATTGAGATGTATCCATTGAGGTAAAATAAAACTACAAAACGGAGATGGAGGAAATAATTAACAATTATCGATTTAAACTTGCAAACATTTTAAACAAGTTAAGCATTTATATAGTGACCTCTACCCAACTATCATAAATGATTCCGAGATCCAAATTCATATCAACTTGGGCACGGTGAGCCGATTCATCCCTTATTAACATAATTCGGTGGATAAACTCTTTAATCGATTCTACATTAGAATTCTCGGTCGATAATATTACTTTAATATTTATCATAAGCCCGGAATACATGCGGCTACGGTCGCGAATACTTCCGTTGAGCTCAATCCAAATTTCGAAATAATAACCTTTATTACCCCACTTACCCAACGTAACATGTTTAGCACCCCGGTGAACCGAGGCTACTTCCTTGCGAAATTGGGATTCATGGGTTCTATCATGTGGTAAGGCTTGATCTCAATTTATTTATTATGAGAGGTCATGTCAATTTATTATCTATCTTGTTTAAGTGAACTAAATCGTTGAATTAACGATAATTTAATTGACATGGTCGAAGACTCGATAAAATATGCATGTCATGTTATGGCAATTTAGCAATGCATGCAAACTTATTAATAAAATGCAAGCATAAAAAATAAAATTACTAGTATGGCGTTTCCTAGAATAGAAAATCATATAATCTATTACAAATTTGGAAACCAACTTCTTTGGTCCCTTGAACTTCATAAGCACTCCCAATTGGTTTGGTAGATACCCTACTTTGAGTTCAATAACTCAATTTTGACTTAACAATTTGATCTTTAAAGTAAGAATCGAATTCTTAGCTTTTGAACTTATTACAATGATCCAATCATCATAATACTAATATGATCAATTTGAGTCGATACAATTTATGTTATTGGTGCAAGTAGAGTATAATGATAAGTTTTAGAACGAAAAATTTTCAACAAACCTAGTGACTTGGGTTGAAAACCAAGTCACTAATATTCAATTACAACAAATTGTTCTTGAAAATAATAAGATTATGATCTATGAAGTGGAAGTACCTAGCTAGAAATTTTTAAAAAAAATTTGATTTTCTAACATAAAAGACTTAATGGAAACTATGCAAAGGAATGATGTATTTGGAGTTGTCCAATGATAAATCATTCTATAGACATGAGGATGTTTTAGTTGGAGGTGTCCAATTAAAGTTGCATGGATAGACATGAAAATGTCTGCAAAAGCTAAGTTAATGCGTAACTATACTTAGATCCATATCATCACTTAAATACCTCATAGTAGGTGTGTACAAGATACACAACAAAATCACATGTCCAAATAGGGATTTGGAATAAGATGTGTACATGACACAAGCCTAAGGTATCTACCTAGAGGTCATGATGATCTTTTCTATTATGAGATATAAGAAGATTTTCACTCGAATTGTCGAACAATCATGTATAGACATGAAGTTTAATGAGAGTTAAAGTCATGTATAGACATGAAGTTATGTGGTAGTTAAAATTATCATGTAAAGACATAAGTTCAGTGGGAGAAATTATTTTCCACGTGAAAGACGTATCACTCATTGTGAGTGACGTATTCATATTACTTTTTAAAATGAGTGGTTGGATTTTAATGCTGGATGAAATAGGGCAACATGTATACTAAAATCAAAATCTATTGTAGAATAGAAGATTTTAGCTTGGCATTTAGAAAATGTCTTATATCGATAAGATCATTTATCTATTTCAACAAGTTCAAAAGGTTATTCTTGTTGATGAAAGTGGGATCACTATGAAACGGTCATAGTCATCCACTGAACCTAAGAGTTGTTGATCACATGAGTACTAATGTTTCCGCCATTAGGCCAATAATGTATGCCATTACATGCACGTACCTAAATAAATTGTATGCTGGAATCATGACAAGCCTATAACAAATCAATCCACATGAGTGTCATTGGATAGCCTACTAGAAAAGCCATAGGGTTCTCAAGGAGAACTAGGGATTCATTCTTGTGTTTGGTAGAGAAAATTTGGATATGTGGTAAAAGTTACACAAACCCAAATTTCCAAACTTAAAAGACTTTATCGAAATCCTAGGCGTACTTTTGTTATACAAGAAGCGAATAACTAAAAGGATGATTGAAGAGTCAATCATTATAAATTCTACAAATAGAGACCTAGTACATTATGATGAGGATACGGTGGCTTACAAGGAACTAATGGTAGATTCTTTCACCTAAATACCTATCAGTTATCATGATAACAAGTGGGAGCATCTTCCAAGTTATTGAGCCCAATACTAGATATAGATCTAGACATGTACGTAGATAAATTTATGTTATTAGGAATAACATTGGATGGAAGGAAAAAGCAATTCACAAGGTTGGAATAAATGAATACATGGTATATTCACTACTCAAGCCTTTATTGCATTTAATAAGATCGTCATGAATTGTCTTGGACGGAATAAACTTTAGATTATATGATATAAGCAATGAAATTGTGTTGATTATTCATATATGATAATCACATTTATCGTTTGAGTTTCTAATAACTCGTTTTTTGTGCTTTGTTATATTGAAATGGATTTTAGAGACAATTTTGAACCCCATTAAAGTGGACTGTATTAACATAGCATTGGCCCCTAGTTGCTTATATGAGATGACGTCTCCAAGTGACTAGAGTGTGATGCAATTGATGGCAAGTTCAAGTGACATAGGGTCATAAGGGATGATCAGTCGATCACATAGACACACTGTAAGGGACAATCTGACAGGCAGTAACCGCTTATAGAGTTCTGGCAACTCTTGTACCCTGGTCGTGGAAAGAGCTACTATAATATTCATTTTTATTCAACTCTTTGACTAAAGATTGTTAGCCTAAGGTGGCACAGTTTCAGAGTGACTTTGATTTATGCTCTACGACCTTCGTAACTGGGGTTAAATAGGCATCTTTCTTGTCATGATGAGTTGTGGCTATTCGAAGGAAATAGTGCGATAGAAATTGTCCACCCCTTGTCAGGGTTGTTTTAAAATCTCAAGGCCACTCGAGGAGGAGTAAGCTGAACATGCGAGGCCATGCTCGAAAGGTATCTGTGGTAGATAAGTCCGGTCAGACAGTTACTCTCCAGATCGAGGAAACCACTCTTGATATAATCAAATGCAAGTACGACCTGCAAGACACCTTGCATTGAGTGAGAGATTGTAATAGGACAAGTGCAGCAGGAGCTCACCCAAGGGGTCTTGATGATCCAACCACAAACAAGATAAGCTTGACCCCTCAGATGGAAGCTCGAGTTACAAGGTCCAAACAACAAGCTATGACAAGCCAATATCCAACCAGGCCAAGCCACACCAATGAAAAAAACAGTCCAGGGTTCAACAACCCATGCCAAGCCCCAACACAGCCCACATTACCCACACAAAACAGAAACAAAGCCATTCAGGCCCAGACAGACCATTTAACAAACCCTGCATCTAGGAGGTACACCAGGGCATCCCAACCACCCCCACTATGGCCTACCATCAAGACAACCCTCTAAGCTACAAGTTTGCCCAGGAAAAACCATTTTGAAGTCTAGCAAAAACCCATGAAACAGACACCCCAAAGCTGGAATTCAGTAAGCAGCATAGCAGAGGCAGTACATGTTCAGATGATGTTTTCTTTTGCCTAAGTCAACTTGTCCTCATCTAAGGCAGGTTTATCTACGTCCTCATAAGAGTGGAGAGTTCCAAGGAGAAACAAAAAACCCATAGCAAAGCACAAGACAACAAGAACAACAGAGTTCTATTTCAGGAAAAATACAAAAACTGCTTTATTGCTTTTTGCATCAGTCTGTTTGTGTCTCTTGTGTCTGTATTAGCTAGTTATTAAACTCGTCCTCTTGTGAGGTTCTTAATTAGTGTCAGTAGAAGTAGTTTAGATACTAAGCTGGCCCTTGGATGACTTATACATCCAATGGTTCACAAGATATCAGCCTCTCTATATAAGGAGGTCTTGTATGTTGTTGTAAGGCAGACTTTTAAGAATGATTGAATTAAAATTTGAGAAATCCCTCAAATTTATCAAACTTGTGCTAAGAGCTGTAGTTTGAAACAAGCCTGATACATCTCCAAGGTGTTTGATCAGTGCCTTGTCTTGTGAGTCAAGTTATATCTGTGCTTTGCTGTGGTTAACTTGCTTGCTGTTTGAGGCTAGTCTAGGGTGTTTGTGCTTTGCTGTAACACTTGAAAACTGTCTCTAAAACCAGTCTTTGAGTCCTTTCTCTTGTGCCTTGCTGTAGAGGAGTGTCTCTAAGTCATATCCCTTGAGTTTTCAGCTAAACAATTCACCCTCTCTAAAACAACATCCATTTGTTACTTGACATTGTTCTCAGTTTGAGTCAAGCTAATCAAGTTTCCTTAAAACTTGTAAGCCTTAGTAGTTTACACTCCAAATTGGTTATCAGAGCTTTGGTTGAGAGTCTTAGTGAGTTCATTTTCCCTAACTACATTTAAAAACACAAAAATAGCCCAATGAGTGAAGAGAGACTAGCAGGAGTAGAAGCAAGGATGGAGGATCTGGCTGGGATTGTAACCACCCTAACCAGAACCCTGGACCAGGTTATAGGCAACCATTTGCTTGCTGGAGGAAAAGGCAGAGGACGTGGAAGAGGCCAAGGAGGAGGCAGAGGAAGGCCACCTGATGATGAAGAGTATCCAGACTCAGATGACTCAACAAGAAGCAGAGCTTCCATCCACAGGAACACAGACAAACATCTTAAGGTAGATATCCCTGAGTTTTCTGGTAGTCTTAATCCTGATGACTTGTTAGAATGGCTAAGAGAAGTAGAAAGGATCTTTGAGTACAAAGGATACAATGATTCTAAGTCTTTTAAAGTAGCCATCCTTAAACTGAAAGGGTATGCTTCCCTTTGGTATGAAACTATGAAAGGGTTAAGGGCTAGGGAAGGTAAAGAACCCATCAAGTCTTGGACTAAACTGAAAAAGAAACTGTTAGACAAATTTGTTGCTAAGGATTATACCCAGGATCTGTTTATCAAGTTGTCTAAGTTGAAACAAGGAGACAAACCTGTTGAATCTTATCTGAGAGAGTTTGAACAACTCACCTTACAGTGTGATATAAATGAGAAACCTGAGCAAAGGATTGCTAGGTACTTAGAGGGTCTAGATAAGAACATTGCTAACAAGGTTAGGATGCAACCTCTGTGGTCATTTGATGATGTTGTCAACTTATCTCTGAGAATTGAGAAGATAGGGAAGACTAAGCCTGTTACACCAAAACCTGTTAGGCCTTTTCAAACCAGACCTTATAGTGGGTTTAGAGCCATGGATACCCCTAAGACAGCACCCCCACCTACCTTAGACAAGGGAAAGGGCATCATGGGTCAAAAGCCAAGCACTTCATTGACTGAGAACAGAATTAGGTGCTTCCAATGTCAAGGCTATGGACATTTCAGGAAGGATTGCCCTTCTAAGAAGACCTTAACTATAATGGAAGTTGAGGCTTGGGAGAAAGAGGGTCTAGTTGAGTATGAGAGGGATGAGCCTGAGGTTGAAGAAGTGGTGAGTGAGGAAGAAGAGTCTAGTCAGGAGGCAATAGTGGCACTCCCTGACACAGGCCACAGCTTAGTCCTATGGAGAGTAATGAATTCACAACAGATACCTTTGGAGGAGGATCAAAGGTCCCTCATTTTCAGGAGCAGATGTACCATACAAGGGAGGGTTTGTAACCTTATTATAGATGGAGGTAGTTGTACCAATGTGGCTTCTGTTACTATGGTTGATAAGCTGAAGTTGAGCACTCAAGATCACCCTCACCCCTATAAGTTGAGATGGCTGAGTAAGGGAGCAGAGGTTAAGGTGGATAAGCAATGCATGGTCCCTTTCTCCATTGGAAGTGTGTACAAGGATGAAGTATTGTGTGATGTGGTTCCAATGGATGCCTGTCACTTGCTATTAGGAAGGCCATGGGAGTTTGATAAAAGCTTCATACACCAAGAAAGAAGCAATACCTATTCCTTCAAGCATGGGAGCAGGAAGGTGACATTAGCCCCCTTGCCACCACATCAGAAGAGCTATGGAAGTCCAAGTATGGCTGAAGACTTTAGTGGAGTTGTATTTCTATCTGAGTCAGCAATGGTCAAAGAGTGTAGTGAGGAGCAACCTATAGTAATGCTGCTATCAAAAGAAGTTCAGGAAGAGGAGTCTAAGGTGATCCCTGCAGATGTTAAGCCCCTCATTGATCAGTTCAAGGAAGTGTTTCCAGAGGAACTTCCTGATGGCTTACCCCCTTTGAGAGGGATTGAACACCAAATAGACCTTGTGCCAGGGTCTGTACTACCTAATAGACCAGCATATAGGTGTGATCCCAAGGCTACACAAGAGCTGCAGAAACAAGTTGGAGAGTTGATGAGTAAAGGGTTTGTTAGGGAATCTTTAAGTCCATGTGCTGTGCCTGCATTGTTGGTTCCTAAGAAGGATGGGACTTGGAGGATGTGCATAGATAGCAGGGCTATCAACAACATCACAGTCAAGTATAGGTTCCCTATACCTAGGCTTGATGACATGTTGGATGAGCTGAGTGGCTCAAGGTTCTTTTCTAAGATTGATTTGAGGCAAGGTTACCATCAATTGAGGATCAGAGAAGGAGATGAGTGGAAGACAGCCTTCAAAACAAAGCATGGCCTTTATGAGTGGCTTGTCATGCCCTTTGGCCTGTCAAATGCCCCAAGTACCTTCATGAGATTGATGACAGAAGTGCTTAGGCCTTGCCTAAGGAGATTTGTGGTGGTATACTTTGATGATATCCTCATCTACAGCAAGAGCAAGGATGATCATTTGAGGCATCTTGAGGCTGTGTTTGAAATACTTAAGGAGAGTAAGCTCTTTGGGAAGCTTGAGAAATGCACCTTCATGACTGAGGAAGTCAAGTTTCTAGGATATGTGGTATCTGGTAGAGGCATTTCAGTTGATCAAGACAAGATCATTGCAGTACAGTCTTGGCCTATCCCTAAGAACATTACAGAAGTAAGAGGGTTTCATGGCCTAGCCTCTTTCTATAGGAGGTTCATTAAAAACTTTAGCACTATTGCAGCACCCCTCACTGAATGTATGAAGAGAGGAGAGTTCACTTGGACTGAGAATGCCTTGCAGGCTTTCAAACACATGAAGAAGCTCTTGTGCAGTGCACCTATCCTCAGGTTGCCAAACTTTGATTGCCTATTTGAGGTTGAATGTGATGCAAGTGGAGTGGGAATTGGAGCTGTCCTCATCCAAGAGAAGAAACCTGTAGCCTACTTTAGTGAAAAGCTAAGTGGTGCCAAGCTGAACTATTCTACATATGATAAAGAGTTATATGCTCTTGTCAGGGCTCTAAGGTATTGGAGTCACTACCTGAAGCCCAAGCCTTTTGTCCTACACTCTGATCATGAGGCATTGAAGTACATAGGAGGTCAACATAAGCTCAGTCACAGGCATGCTAAGTGGGTGGAGTTCCTCCAGTCATTCACCTTTTCTAGCAAATACAAGGAGGGCAAACAGAATGTGGTGGCTGATGCATTATCTAAAAGGTACACTCTGCTATCAACTATGGAGCAAAGGGTTCTTGGCTTTGAGTTCATGAAAGAAATGTATCAAGAAGATCCAGACTTTGCATAAGATTGGTTAGCACAGAGAGAGGGAACAAGGACCATTGATTCACCCTACACTCTGCAAAATGGATTCTTGTTCAAAGGAAACAAGCTGTGTGTTCCCAGAGGATCTTATAGGAGTCTATTGATCAAGGAGGTGCATGGGAGTGGCCTTGGAGGACACTTTGGAGTACAGAAGACTGTGGACATACTACAGGATCAGTTCCATTGGCCTAAGATGATGGGAGAAGTCCAAATAGTACTCAGAAGGTGTGGAGTTTGTCAAAAGGCCAAGAGCTATTTTCAAGCAGGACCTTACACTCCCCTACCAGTCCCATGTAGGCCTTGGGAAGATGTAAGTATGGATTTCATAATGGCATTACCTAGGACAGCAAGAGGGAAGGATTCTATCATGGTGGTTGTGGATAGGTTCAGTAAGATGGCACATTTCATTGCTTGCAAGAAGACTGAGGATGCTGTGAGTGTAGCAGAGCTATACCTTGATGAGGTGGTGAGGTTACATGGAGTCCAAAGGACCATTGTGTCTGACAGAGACACAAAGTTTATGAGCCATTTCTGGAGAACATTGTGGAAGCTGCTTAACACTAGGTTGTTGTTTAGTACCTCCCATCATCCTCAAACGATGGCCAAACTGAGGTGACCAACAAGACCTTGGGAAGGATCTTGAGGTGTATAGTCAGCAAATCTCTCAAGGATTGGGACTTGAAGTTGGCTCAAGTAGAGTTCTCTTTCAATAGAGCTCCATCAGCAGCCACAGGCCACTCCCCTTTGAAGTGGTCTATGGTACTAACCCCTTAATGCCTTTGAGTTTGTCTAATGTGTGCAGGTCAGAAGTCCACTATGATGCCAAGAAGAGGGTGGAACAAATGCTAAAACTCCATGAATCAGTCAGGAAACAAATTGAGAAAGCTAATGATCTATACAAGAAGAATGCCAAGGTTCCTAAGACCAAGAAAGACTTTGCACCAGGAGATCTAGTATGGATCAACCTAAGAAAAGAAAGGTTCCCTTCCAAGAGAAAGAACAAGCTAGAGCCCAGAGCAGATGGTCCTTTTCAAGTCATAGAGAAGATAGGTCCTAATGCCTACAAAATTGATCTACCAGGAGAGTATGCAGTCCATGGAACATTCAATGTGGGAGATCTTAGTCCCTTCTATGAAGACTCTGAGGGGGAGGAAGACACAGGCTTGAGGTCAAGCCCTTTTCAACCTGGGGAGGCTGCAGCAGGAGCTCACCCAAGGGGTCTTGATGATCCAACCACAAACAAGACAAGCTTGACCCCTTAGATGGAAGCTCGAGTTACAAGGTCCAAACAACAAGCTATGACAAGCCAAGATCCAACCAGGCCAAGCCACACCAATGAAGAAGACAGTACAGGGTTCAACAACCCATGCCAAGCCCCAACACAACCCACATTACCCACACAAAACAGAAACAAAGCCATTCAGGCCCAGACAGACCATTTAACAAACCCTGCATCTAGGAGGTACACCAGGGCATCCCAACCACCCCCACTATGGCCTACCATCAAGACAACCCTCTAAGCTACAAGTTTTCCCAGGACAAACCATTTTGAAGTCTAGCAAAAACCCATGAAACAGACACCCCAAAGCTAGAGTCCAGTAAGCAGCATAACAGAGGCAGTACATGTTCAGATGATGTTTTCTTTTGCCTAAGTCAACTTGTCCTCATCTAAGGTAGGTTTATCTACGTCCTCATAAGAGTGGAGAGTTCCAAGGAGCAACAAAACACCCAGAGCAAAGCACAAGACAACAAGAACAATAGAGTTCTATTTCAGGAAAAATACAAAAACTGCTTTATTGCTTTTTGCATCAGTCTGTTTGTGTCTCTTGTGTCTGTATTAGCTAGTTATTAAACTCGTCCTCTTGTGAGGTTCTTAATTAGTGTCAGTAGAAGTAGTTTAGATACTAAGCTGGCCCTTGGATGAGTTATACATCCAATGGTTCACAAGATATCAGCCTCTCTATATAAGGAGGTCTTGTATGTTGTTGTAAGGCAGACTTTTAAGAATGAATGAATTAAACTTTGAGAAATCCCTCAAATTTATCAAACTTGTGCTAAGAGCTGTAGTTTGAAACAAGCTTGATACATCTCCAAGGTGTTTGATCAGTGCCTTGTCTTGTGAGTCAAGTTATATCTGTGCTTTGCTGTGGTTAACTTGCTTGCTGTTTGAGGCTAGTCTAGGGTGTTTGTGCTTTGCTGTAACACTTGAAAACTGTCTCTAAAACCAGTCTTTGAGTCCTTTCTCTTGTGCCTTGCTGTACAGGAGTGTCTCTAAGTCATATCCCTTGAGTTTTCAGCTAAACATATCACCCTCTCTAAAACAACATCCATTTGTTACTTAACTTTGTTCTCAGTTTGAGTCAAGCTAATCAAGTTCCTTAAAACTTGTAAGCCTTAGTAGTTTACACTCCAAGAAGAGAATTGGTGATGCACACTTGTCTCGGACAAGTGGGAGATTGTTGGAGAGAGTGTTCTCAACAATAGTGCGATTACATAATTAAATCTCAATAATAAAAATACAAAGGGATGATGAATATTATAGTCAAATGGTCAACATAAATTGGTAACGATTGGCTCAATTGAGTTTGACGTTACTGTCGTATGACGGTGGTGATCAGTTGATCTCTTGTGAGGTCACACCTAAAGGACAATCCCCTTATCATGTACATTAATTAATTGTATAGTGATACAGATTAATTAATCCCTTAAATTGAACTAAGTTTATATTGTAATTGAGAATTATATCTTATTGTAATATGATTAAATAAGATTCATTTTTAGTAATTTAATTGTTATATTACTAAGAATGCATAAGGTTTATGAAACATTTGAGATAAGCAAAATTGGTCAATTATAATTACAAATTGTTGTAGATCATGTTAACCAAATATGAGATGACCCATTTTATTTACATGTAATTATAAAATGTGACTTAAAATGTTAAGTCTAGTTTATTTGTTATGAAATTGCATTTAAACTAGTTAAATGCACTTTTATAAGCAAAATTACATTTTACATGTCACATGTCACATTTGTGACAAATGACAAAATGCAAAGATAAAATGGACACCCATATTATGGTATGGTGCACCGGTTTTGGTGAGTTAGAGGGTAGCAGTGTAGACCATGATTGTTGTTCTTATTGAGGATGTAGATACATGATTAGATTCTTTTGCCTAGACTCTACCCTAGTGCTTTGTTAAGAACAAAAGCAAAAGCCCACCCTACCCCATGCACTTGCATGTGGCCGGTCGTAGCCTTGAATAAGAGGAAATTTTTTTCCTCTTATTTGTTACACTATATCTTATTTTCATTTGTAGTATGCTTATCTCTCTTCTTCCCTTCTCACACTACAAACTTGAGAAGTTCTTCAGCATAAACTTGAAATTCAGTTTCTTACTAATAATATTTACTAAGTGTAGTAATTATATTATTAGTTAATTTAAGGGAGACTACTTATCATACTAGTGTAGTATTTTAGTAGTGATTAAGGGTAGTCTTGGTGCATCTAAAAGGAGAGTTTCTAACATGAAACTTGGAATTTCATCCTTCTTGTTCTAGCTCAAGAACAATATTTGAAAGGAGTTCAAATATTGTGCCCATTTGTTCATAATCAATGTAAGGAATTTGTTTTTTCTTTATCTTTGGTTATGCATGTATAAGATCTACATAGTTTAAGAGTAAACTATTTATAAAATGATATTAGAAATGTCTAATATCGAGTTTAAGAAACTTACAAGTGGTATACGCTTCTTAGTTTCTTAAACTCAATAATAGACATTTCTAATATCATATTGTAAATAGTTTACTCTTAAACTATAAGGAACATATGCATGCATAACTAAAATACAAGCAAAGAAGGAAGAAGAAATTGTTCCTTGCATTGATTTGAACGGATTTTGGGCACAAAATAGGACTCATTCCTACTTTGTTCTTGAGCTTATATGATGAGGATGAACTTCAAGTTTCTAATGTAGAAACACTCCTCTTGATTGCACCCAAGACAAACCCTTAAAACTAATAATATTGTTCACTAGATAATATTATTAGAGACCTTAAATTAAAATCTAAATGCTAATAATATTACTACAATAGTAATACACATATCATGATATTAGATTTTAGAACAAAGTATTTCATAAACCTTTTATGAGAAAGAATGTTGTGAGAATTAGGGAGATAAGCAATTGCATAAAGATGTCTACAAAGAAAATGAGAACTTCATATTGTCTTGTAGGGTGGGGTGTGGCTGGTCATGTGGCCCCTTGGGAGTGCCAAGCATGCTTCTACTTTTGGTCTTACCAAAACACTAGCTTAGGTCTAGGTAGTATTATGAGTTATCATTGTGTTTTATCATTAAAACCAACAACCAATTAACACCCTAAACCTACCCACCATGACCGGCCCCCATGATAAAATGGAGTCCATTTTATCTTTGTAATTTTGTCACTTGTAATGTGGTATGTCATGTACCATGTCACATGTCACATGTCATTTGGATAGATTAATGTATATTTAACAATTTAAATATCATTTCACATTATGTAACAAAATAAATAGTAATTCATAATTACATACATATAAAATGGGTCATATTAAGTCCAGTTAATATAATCTACAACCCTTTGTAATTATAATCAACTAATTATTCTTATCTTAAATTGTTTCATAAAAAATAATCAATTTTAGTAATATAACATTTTAATTACAAAATTGCGTCTTATTTAATCTCATTACAATAAGACATAAAATTTTCACTCACAAATAAAATTTCTTCAATTTAAGGATTTAATTAATCTGTATCGATATACAATTAATTAACTTTAAAATTAAGGGAATGGTCCTATAGGTGTGACGTTAAGGGATCAACTGATCACCACCGTCATACGACAGTAACGTCAAACTCTAGCAAGCCATTCATTACCGATTAATGTTGACCAGTTGACTATATATGTATCATTCCTTTGTATTCTTATTATTGAGATTTAATTATGTAATCACACTATTATTGAGGACACTCACTCCAACAAAAGAATCGGAGTATGAGATTGGATAGATGATCCCGGCATCAAGTAGTTTCATGACTTCACCTTTAACTACCTATTGCAAGGTGAGGTTAAGTCTTCTTTGAGGTTGCCTTCTAGGCTCATGATCAACGTGCATGTGAATTCTATGCATACACAACTCAGGACTAACCCCCTTCAAATCATCTAAGCTATAACCAATAGCTTTCTCATGCTTTCTTAAAACACACAACAAGGCATTCAATTGATTATCAGCAAGGTGAGCATTCACAATCACGGGTTTGCATTTTTACTCATCAAGGTATGCATAAATCAAGTTAGAGAGAAGGAGTTTAAGAGAAGAAACTTGTACCTCTACCGCAATATCCACCACAGAAGAGGTTTGGATGATAGACTCAAGTCTTAAATTTTGTTGTTCATCAAGCTCCTTTCCTTCTAAGATTTCTTCAAGTAAGTCAAATTCAAATCCATGTAGATCCTCCATAACATCCCTTGGTTCCAAGGTCAAGATAGTTTCCAAAGTATCCTTCATAAAGAAGCTAGGAGTCACTTCTTCAACAAAGGCATCGATGATATCAATGTGTTGAGTCCTCCGCAGTGGGCTTATAGAATTAGGTGCATGAGACCGGTTCACAAGCAAGTGAGGTTCCATCCTAAAACCAATTGGTGATAGGAGGAGTAGCTCACTTACTTATAAACTAGTCCCTTCACTTGTATTCTACCAATGTGGGATAGTGCCCCTCACACACATATGGGAAGAGACCTCAACAATCTCCCCCTTTCACATGTGTGTGTGTTGCAACTCCCCCTCACTTGGCGCTACTCCGCACCCAACACAACCCCGTGTCGGGCCAACCAGGCTACTCCGCACGATGCTACTCCGCATCTCTGGTCGACCAAGGGTGAGAGTCCAGCGGTGGTGCTACTCCGCAACCACGACGCTACTCCGCATCATCTCGAGCTTCATCACCACATCGCACCTTGCGGTCCCAAGCCGAACCGTCGGCTCTGATACCATTTGTTGAGTCCTCCGCAGCGGGCTTATAGAATTAGGTGCATGAGACCGGTTCACAAGCAAGTGAGGTTCCATCCTAAAATCAATTAGTGATAGGAGGAGTAGCTCACTTACTTATAAACTAGTCCCTTCACTTGTATTCTACCAATGTGGGATAGTGCCCCTCACACACATATGGGAAGAGACCTCAACACAATGAAATAGCAAGATTGTCCAAGATTTGGAGCTTTCATGGAACTTTGCAAGTTGAATGTTATCTTTTCATCTCCTACCTCAAGGGTTAGCCTCCCATGTTTTACATCAATCACCGCTCTAGCGGTGTGCAAAAATGGCCTCCCAAGAATAATGGGGATTTGAGAATCCTTCGCCATGTCAAGAACTATGAAGTCCACCGGAATGAAGAACTTTCTAATTCTAACCAGGACATCCTCCAATACACCCAAGGGTTGCTTTGTAGATCGATCCGCCATTTGGAGTGTGATGTTGGTGCATTTAAGTTCTCCCAAGACAAGTTTCTCACAAATGGAATATGGCATCACACTAGCTCCCAAGTCACATAAGGCCTTGTCAATTGTTATGTTGCCTATGGTGCATGGGATAGAGAAGCTACCCGGATCTTTCAACTTTGTAGGGGTTGGGCTTTGTAAAAAGGCACTACACTCACCGATAAATGCTACGGTTTCAACTCCACTCAAGGACTTCTTTCTTGTAAGGATGTCTTTCATGAATTTTGCATAGGCGGGAATTTGACTGATGAGGTCGGTGAATGGAATGGAGACCTCCAAATTCTTGACAATGTCCATGAATTTTCCTAATTGCTTGTCTAGCTTTGTTTTTGCTTGTCTAGAAGGGAAAGGTAGCCTTATCACAATAGGCTCCTCAACCTTCTTGTTCTTTGTTACCACTTCATCTATCTTTTCAATAAAAAATTGCTCACTTGAAGAGCTAACTCCTTGTCATCCAATTCAACAACTTCATTTTCAATTGATTCATAATCTACCACTTTGTCCCCCTCACCATTATCATCTTCAATCGGCATCTTTGGGCCCTCATAACGCTTTCCACATATCAATTGTATGGCATTGGCGGTTTCATTTCTAGGCGGTTTGGATCTCCAACTTGTTGTTGCATGGGGGGTTGATTTTGTGGTGGTGGGTTGTATTGATTTTGGTTGTATTGTGGTTGATTGTAGGAAGGTTGGTTTTGATTGTATTGTGAATTTTGGAAGTTTTGTTGATTTTTTCTCAAAGGTGGAGCAACATATGGTTGTGGTTGAGAATTTTGGACATTTTGGCTTTTATATGAGAGATTTGGGTGGTTCTTTGTGTTCTCATTGTAAAAGTTGGAGTAAGGATTTTCTTGCCTATAAGATTTAAAGGCATTCACTTGTTCCACGGACCCTCTACAATCTTGATAGTCATGACCAAATGTCCCTCAACAATTACACACTTCTTGAGGTAATCTTGGTGCCATCATCATGGCATTAACTTGTTGCATATGTTGTTGGGAAGATGAGTTTTGACCATGTTGAAATAGAGCCATATGTTGATCCATCTTGAGATTCATTGCTTCCATATAAGAGCTAAGTTGTGCTCCAAATCGGCTCCCATTTGAGTGACGGAGCTCACCTCATGCTTTCCTCCTCTAGAAGCTTGTCTTGTCCTACTAATTTTAGAATTATGGATCACCATCTCCTCTATCCGGGACCAATTTTGAGCATCATCAACTTCGGTGAATCTCCCATTTGACCTCATGTTCAAGATTCCTCTAGCATCTTCATATAACCCATTCCAAAATTGTTCCACTAGATACCACTCACTCAAACCATGATGAGGGCAAGATCTAACTATTTCCTTGAATCTTTCCCATGACTCATAAAGTGATTGTTCAACACGTTGCTTGAAACCGGTTATCTGGCTCTTAACATGTTTGTTTTCTCCGGTGGATAGAACTTTTGATAGAATGCTAGAGCTAACTTTTTCCATGAGTCAATACCTAGAGCTACCTTGTTAAGGCTCTTAAACCATTGCTTTGCTGCTCCAACAAGAGAGAAAGGAAATAAGACCCATCAGATTTGGTCTTGAGTTACTCTCGTTTGAGAAATAGCATCACAATAATCACAAAAGTTTGGATGAGGATCATCACTTGGCATGCCTCCAAATTGATTTCACTCTACCGATTGGATAAAGGCGGTTTTGGCTATGAACTTGCCGGTCAATTTTTGTGATAACGTTATGCTATTTGGAAGAGTATCTTCCGTGGGAATAGAATGTGAAGAGAATTTAGGCATTCTTGGTGGATTGATTGGTATATGGAGAATTGGCTCGGGTGTTGGGTTTCCAAACGGATTCACAAACTCCACGTACGGGACAATACCCTCCAAATTATCTACCTCTAGGAGTCTACGATGCTCAATTTCAACTTCAATTTGATCCCTAATTTCAAGTTCCCTTTCTTCACCCAAAGATAAAGTCCCCTCCGTTGTAGTAGCCGGATTCGAATAAGAGCTTTTATCTACGGTTTTGAAGATCTTGCAAAGCCTTCTAAAGTTCCTTTCGATCTCGTGATCGATTGGAAGTTGATCCTTGGGAAGAGCTCACCTGGGCATACAATAAAAACTAAATGTAAACGGTGATAATTGCCTTGAGAAACTAGTTTTCTTAAGACAAGAGGCAAAAAACTAAAGCAAACTAATAATAATCAAATTAAACATACACTGTCCCCGGCAACGGCGCCATTTTGATGTAGAGTGAAAGTGGTGTGGTAAGAGTGTCGATCTCATGGACGGTTGGTGTCTAAAGTCGATCAAATAGTCTACTAAGTCTCTTGCAAAGTCACTGATGCGTGCATTTTATATAGACCTTTTAGGCCATATTTGCACGCATTTCCATGCTTATTTAGTAGTGTTTCACTACAAATATCCCCCGAATAGTCTACTTTGGTTTGTTTTGTAATATTTGCAGATGTGGACCAGAATGACGGAACACTAGCCATTTTGTAGCTCCTCAGGCATGCATAAGTGAGTTGGAAAGGAATCTTGGTGTCTCGGAATGCACGGAGTCGTGTTGAAGGAATGAAAGAACGAAATCCACGAGCAAAACACTCGTTCGAGGTGTACAAGCTTTCGATCGACTATTTTATTAATTAGAAGACCTCGATCGAGTAACATTCCACTCGATCGAGCTGCTGGCTTTGGACATTTACTCGATCGAGCACTATGGTTACTCGATCGAGTGATTTGGACAACGAATTCTACTCGATCGATAGGATTCATACTAATGGGCTTCGCGAGATAGTGTATTAACCAATGGACGCCTTGTAATTTGTTATTCTACTTAAGGGTGAGACTATGTAACAATAGGGATCTTCTCCTTACTCTGGACTTCAGACTAGACACCAACTTTCTACCCTAGACTTTATTTTTGACTTCTATTTTGGATCTGAATTGGAAGACTTCTTCTGACTTTTCTTCTTCTTTCTAATTCGGTATTATTGTTCTTGAATTTAATTAGTTATTTCTCTATGTCTTTTTGTTCTTTATTTATTATTGTTAATGTTCTTCTTTCTATGATGCGTAGCTAATTCCTTTGCTAGGATTTAGGGGAACCGTGGCTTAGGTAAGATGAATTGATTAGTAGTCTTTAGATTAGGTTTGGATGCAATCATCCCATTTAATAGCTTTTAATTGTTTGAGTAGACGCATTCAATTGATTGATTTGATACCCCCTTGACCTAGATCGAGAGATTGGAAAAGGGTAGATCAGTGATGAACATTGGGATTATGCTAATGAGGGCGAGAGCTAAGTTAGTATATCTTAGGGCGAATAGCGGACCGAAAGGACCTTTTCACTACCCACAAACCTGTTTAGATTTTACTTTGATTTCTATCCTGACCCTAGATGCCATGGGGAACCGACGATCCTAGTTCTTCTTCTTTCTGTTATTTCGCTCTTCTTTTCTCTTTCCCTTTTCTCTTGTAGCGTTAGAAAATCAATTAAACAAACCCCCCAATTTCGTTACTTTGACAGATTTAGCAAGTTATAGGATTCCCTCTCCCTGTGGATTCGATACCCGACTGCCTCTACTGCATTTTGTTGAGACCGTTACGTTTTATCTTTGATAGGGTTGCGATAGCCGTATCAGTCACAATTGTTTGGGTTTGGGTTTTTTGACTAAAACTAAGTAACAATAATTAAAAGCTAATAAAAATAACAAATGAGAAGTCTAAAGCTAGAAAGATTGGATTTTTATCAAATAAGAGGGAAGACTAGGGTGAGTCGGTTCATATGGGTGGTATGAGTCAAGTAGAAATGTCGGATCTAATAGCCGAAGGGTTGTCTAGTCTAGGAAAACGAATTGAGGCTTTCGATCTTACAATTCCTCCTCAAACCAACTCTAACTAGCTATGCGTCACTAGATATGGTTTGCCAACCTAGAGGTTCTACGAAAAACCACGACTTTAGATTTCATGGCATTCAAAACAAGCGAAAGATTCATGCAAATTCACATAAGCATTTCATCAAACATGTTATTAGCAAAGGATGGAGACAAGCCTATTTATAGGTTTACAAAATGGAGGAAAGATGGGTTTCGAAAGACTAAGTGGGCTGAATGAGTCACGACCGTGAAAGATGTCTCACGACCGTGACAAGGGTTTCACGACTGGGAGATGCAAGTCACGGTCGTTGGATATGTGGCAGTAGCAGGTCCAAAATTCCCAACTAAGTCACGACTGTGAAAAATGTTTCACGACCGTGACTGTTGTTTCACAACCGTGAGTTGTGTTTCACAACCGTGAGCTGCTTTGCTCGAAAATCATCATTCTTTGGAAGGCATCTCACGACCGTGAGATGCACTTCACACCCGTGAAAGGTCTTTCCTCCATGTTCCCTTGATATAACTTTGTCAACTTCTCTCGGTGTAGCTCGCCTTGACTCGAGATGACTCGGGTACGCCAAGTAGGGCCCCCAATGGTATGTGGGGTCCCCGAGGACATGTCGTAGGCTCTGCGTGTGATGTACCTTCTCTTTTGTCGATCAAAATTAGGTAGAACTCGCTTCAAGAGGCAGTTTACCTACAAAACACATGATAAAGGTGAGAAATATGCTTGAAGAGGGTAAAACACGTAGAAACGCTCTTAGGGAGCATTAAAGGCGAGCAAAACGAGGCAAAAGGGGTGGAAAAGTAGGGTGAAATGACACTATATCAAGATTGAACTCTGATAGCACAAATTTGTGCTCTCTTCCGAAGGGGACTGATCATATAAACCACATGAAATACTGGAGGAATAGTATGGTGATCTGCAGTATTGGTTGTACTATGAATACTATATGGAGTGAACAAAATAACATCGATTTTGAAGGAAGGGAAAAGGTGTTACAGTACCCCTGATTTTATAATGATGAGTATTAACTAAAGTCGTTAATTTTATAAAATTCTCTTTTACTTTTATTGGTTAAAATATTTTATTCACTTTATGATTTTGTAGCTTTAAATTTATGATTTTGTAGTGCAATAATTTATGATTTTGTAGCTTTAAATTTAGTGTTAAATGAATTTATTTTAGTTGAGTAGAAGCCGTCGCATTTCAGTCCGTTATGAGCCCATAATCGGACTGTACAAAAATCCGAGTGGGTAAAACTCCATCTTTAATATTGGGTCTAATAGTACTCACCTTTTCAAAACAAACCCACCACAAAACTCTAGCTTCTCCTCATTTTTCAGCATTCTTCATCTTCCTGGTCAACTGAAAACCTTCATCAAAACTCCATAACCCAAAAAGCTTAAGACGGATGCCATTTATTCGTCTCTCAACGAAACTTCACTATTTTTACACCATTCCTTTCTTTATTTTCATACCATAAAATATCATCTTCCTTCAACTTTTTATAAAACCCATCTTTTAGATCTAATCTTAAGACGGACATAATTTCTTCGTTTTCCTTTACGGAATTTAATTCCGTTTAGTGTTCCGAGATCCTCTCACCGTCCTCCTTCTTTATAGATAGGAAAATATTGAAACTTTTAACTTTGTTTTAAGACAATTTTTCCAGATTTTGATTTTAGGTTCTTATCATATTAATTGTCGTAAAAGGTGGGATTTTGAAGAGTTTGGTCTAGGAAATCCGTTGGTATCGATAGCTTGCTTGAGGATAGCTTATTTGGAGTGCTACAGAGGTAATGTAGACGGGTTAATCGATATCATATCTTTAGGGTACTAATTATGATAAAGATAAGTTCTTTGTTAGTTAGTGTCATGAATTCATGTTCTTACATGTGCAATTGTTGAGTTATGATTAACTTGTCTTAATATAGTAGAGGTTGATATTTTGAATGATAATGTTCATTCTTATTATGTAAATATGCTTTAAAGTCACCAATATTTTTTTAACGGGCCCTTTAATGTTTGTGTCGGATGTTTGATACCCACTTGATGATTTAAATGATGTTTAGTGATGAATTTATGTCACAAATGAGTTTGAGTTTTGAAACTTGAAATGGGTGTTTAGTGTTGATTTTCGGAGTACAGGGCCCCAACTGGCTGAACGGCCGCCAGCCAGTCGTTCGGTTGGGAATCCCCCTGACTCAAAGTTGGCAATTTCGAAAGGATGATGGGCCTCAGCCGGCCGACGGTTAGAAAACCCCTATATTGTTTTGTTGGCATTTTGATGATGGATGTATGTTACATCCGGCCGACCGGTGGGACGACTAGCTAGTTGGGAACTCCTTGCCCCTTCGTGTGGATTTTCAAGATTGTTATGAGCCCCAGCCGGCCGACCGGCTGGGGACTCCTTACTCCCCCACTTCAATGTTTTCGTAATGTCTCGACCCCCAGCCGGTGGGCTGGCCGCCGGTCACCTGACGGGCTGGGCACCCTTCGTGATCATTTATTCTTTTCTCTCTCATATGATTTCACATGTAACGGTTTTTATTTGTTTATGTTATATTCTTACGTAATGACCTAGAATATTCATGTATGAATTATATCGTATCTTCTATGCCCTATTCACATGTTTAGTGACGATTTCACATGCTTAACTCATTTAAGTCAAGTATGCCTTGAGTAGTCGGTTGAGTCTTGGTTGTTGGATGATATTGACCTTTCATTTCCCGTTTGTACCCTTATACTCGTTAGACCTTATGTCAGAGCGATGTGGGTACATTCTTTTGTACTTGTGCATATGTTAGTGGGAATATGACGATGTTGTTGGGAAGTGAATGCTTAGCGTTGATCAACCCGACCGTCAAATGTATTTTTGCGAGGTGGTGTCATTGCATTTAGCGTACTTGCTTGTTTATTCTAGACCTCATCTTTCGTGTGGTTTAGCCGGAAGATGGTGTTTGTACTCTGTCCGCCTCTGTCGTTGGCCGTCGTGTCGGATTTAGGGTACTTGGCTTCCCTTATGTTGCCCGATTCTTGGATGTGTGCACGCCTAGCCACATGTTGAATCGGGTACACGCCTTGTTCCGAGAGTCTGACCATATTTAGACTAGGACCGTACTATTATCGTAGTCCTACTGGGAGGATTAGAGTCATCAGTATGCGAAATGCCTTATCGCATACGGTTTAGGGAAACGCCTTATCCCATAGACTTGTTCGTACTGGTCATTAGTATGCGAAATGCCTTAGCACATAAGGTTCAGGGAAACCCCTTATCTCGTGGACTTGAATTCGACTTGTCTTGCAGAGTACAGATGCTAGTGCATTTCATTTACCGTGAGAATATGGTTGATTCACATGTTGGTTGTTGGATGTGTATTGTATTGTTAGATGCCTATTACTATCTTCTGTGTCACATCTCCAACCTCTTCGATTATATGGTTATTAGCGGTGAGATGCAAGCCGTTCGTAGCGATATAGTTGCCAAGGTGAGTCTTCCCTAGTCATTGTTTACATGATGATCATATCATTGTTACTCCTCACATTCTTATATTGTTTTTAGGAAATGTTATTGTTGTAATCGCCATGATATCTATATATGTATGATGATGTATGTTCACATGCTCTAATTATGTGTGTTTTAATGTGATATGGCTAGGAGAATGAGTTCTCCCTACTGACTGTGGCATTCTTGTTTCATGAATGAACATGGTACATGTTGGTGTTGCAAAGAGTTTTGACGAGTGACTCAGCGAGCATTGTACTTACAGCGATTCACCCTTAGCGTTGTAGTTTATTCTAATTTTATTATCTTATTTGCATATTTATCAAAGGATCGGGATCTCTTATAATTATTTAAGTTACGATTTGTATAAATGTTTTATTAAACTAAGTTTTAGTGTTATAATATAGTGACATTCACGGTTTTGGCTTTAAAGTTTTTATAATCTCGTATTTACGCTGTAAATTTATGTGTTTACTTTATTGCATTATTGCGGGTTGTCACAAAAGGATTTTCAAAATTTGATCAAGCTCAATACTGGTGCACTACTTCGTAGTAAATGTCCATAAATTGTTCATAAGGAATTGATAGGAGTTCTGAATACTTGATGCTAGTTATTGTCTAGATGGTGGGGTTTTCTTGCCCTAGTTTATAAGGATAATTCTCTTTGTAAGAAACTCATGTAAGCGTCTCTTTTGGAATATACAACACATACCTTTCTTGCAAAACAAATGTGACGATAATGAATAAAATTCATTAGACTAACTACAAAATTTGTGGTATCTGATAAGATATTTTGATAAGGGATAATATATTAGGCCCAATATATATATGTCTCGAATAATTCCCTAAAGTTAGACCCATTTCTAGCTAAGAGTGTTTAGGTGGGAAAATTTCTACCTTTTCTTATTCTATTAGTAGATACAGCAAGTCTCCCTTGTGTCGGGTATATCCGTCGCAAACTTGCGACATGTCAAATATTATCCATGTTGGTAGATAAGACAAAACAGAATGCTACTACCTAGGCACTCTGCTATCTTATCTACACCACATGGGTAATATTTGACTTGTTGCAAGCTTGCGACGAATATGACCGTAAAAAATGAGAATTTGTGTAGTAGATAGGGGGATTGGGTTGTGTGAGAAATGACTACAATAAAAATTAATTTAGATTACGTGCAATGAACGCACGATATATATATAATCTTTACTTATGATTGTACTAATTATACGATAAACCGACACTTTTGTAATGTTCGCATTATATCACAATGTATTTGAGTTCATTTATGCAAAATTAAGTAATGATACGAATAAGTATCTAATTGAAAATATTTTTTGTTTTTTATTTCGTAGCTAATGATTTTTGGTTATTGATTTTCTCAAATTTTGTTACTGATTTTTTGTTATTACAATGTTAATAATAATGTATATTTTTTATTCTATATGGGCAAGTATGTTTCCAATTATTTAGTAATAACATCAAAATGAAAGATTTAACCATTTGTTATTTATTTATCACACCAGTTTCCCTTTTTTTTCTTTTTAATTAAACAACATAGCTTATAGTTTAATTTAAAAAAAAATTAGTTTGATGAAATGTTACTCCCTCCGTCCCGGTCAATTGTTGTCCAATTCTTTTTTAGGGTATCTTAGTAAATTGTTGTTCTTTCTAAATTAGGAATACTTTTTATGAGTAATTTGATCAACCAATGAGACTATTGTTAACTTGTCATTCACTAAGTGGAGAACAAATGAAACATCACACTTCCCTTTGTTTTTGTACCAAAATGAAAGGACAATAATTCACCCAGACGGAGGGAGTATATTTTAATGAAAGAAAATCATATGTTATTTAAAGGGTTGTATTTTGGACCATAAATAACCCATTTTCATGATTTATTAAGACAACCAAACAACCCGTAACATTTTGGGGTGTGAGTGATAAAAATAAAAACAAAAAAAGTAGACATTTTTAGGGGATAACTTTCCTAAAAACATTGTGAATGCTTGATACGAGTACTTGATAGAGTTTCCTAAAAACATTTTCATGATATACCATTGTAGGTTTGATTTTGAATCTCAAGTCATTTTAAGTGAAACTACATCCAACATAAATCATCATCATTTACTCTTTCCCTTTTCTAGTTCCCTTTACCACAAACAGTAATAATTTTGAAACTCAAATCAAATCCAAATAACACAACAAGACCGTTCCTCGTTTCCCGTGTCTGAACTCTTCTCTCTCTCTCTCTCTCTCTCTCTCTCTCTCTCTCTCTCCTTCATCACTTCCCTTTCTCCCTTCTTCATCACTTCCCTTTCTCACTTCACACCTAAACCCTTTCTTTCTCTCTCTCTCTCTCTCTCTACAATGGTAGCTGGTAAAGTCAAACAAGCCATGGGCCTAACCACCACACCCAAACCCAAGTCCAAACCCAAACCACCTTCACCCTCTCCACCTTCCGCAACCAAACAATCCTCCAACGTCATCACCCGCTCATTCGGCTCGTACTTCCCTCGCGCCTCCGCTCAAGTCCAACCCCGTCCTCCTGAAGTCAACGTCAACGACCTTCTTACCCTCGTTGACCACCTCCGCGACCGCGAGTCAGCCTTGAAAACCGAGCTTGTTGAGCTCAAGCTTCTCCGTGAAGCTGCCTCCATTGTTCCTTCCCTCGAGGCCGATATTCACTCCAAAACGCGTCGTATTGATGAGTTGGTTACCCGCGTTGCCGAGCTTTCCTCCGAGAATGAGAGGCTGGTCCAAGAGAGGGAGGCTATGAAAGCGGGTTTTGAAGCCGATTTGAAGGTTAAAGATGACCGGATTGCTTCGTTAATGGCGGAAATTGACGAGGTTAAACAATTGTCCAATTCACAACGCTTTTTAGGGTTTCTTGATGGAGGTAACAAAGGCAGTAATAATAATATTAATGTCAAGAATTTAAGTTTTCGAAAATCCTCAACCAATAATTTCATCAACGGATACAATGCCAGTGTTTCCGATTCTAATACTAATTCCAATCCAATTAAATTTGAGGACAATGTAGTTGAATTGGTAACTTCGGAGTCATCTTTGTTACGCTCTCGTGTTCCTCGGGTCCCAAAACCGCCTCCTAAACGCTGCGTTTCGGATTCTTCGTCTTCCTTGTTCTCCAACGGGAGAAAATCAACTGACAGTATATCAGCACCAGCACCGCCACCGCCTCCACCACCACCGCCGGCACGTGCATTGAGGTTAACACCGAAAGGACCTCCACCGCCACCACCGCCTCCTCCCCCACGTGGGATGAAGGTTGCTACGGCTAAGGTGAAAAGAGTTCCGGAGGTTGTCGAGTTTTATCATTCGCTAATGCGGAGGGATTCGAGAAGGGATTCGGGTGTGGGGACGGCCGAGGTAGCGGCTGCGGCTAATGCTAGAGATCTTGTTGGAGAGATTGAGAACCGTTCAGTTTATTTACTTGCGGTAAGTGTACTTTGTTTACTACACTAATCATCATTAATTATGTATTAATTAATCTCTGTTTAACTGTGTTAGATACAGTATTAATTTTTGCACTAATTCTAGTATGAGACGGTCTTAAGGAATCATTCAATAAAAGTTGACCGTCTCACCCAAGAAATACTGTAATTTTGAAGGCACTTTATACAACCACTTTTGTAGGTGCCGTTGTGTTTAATTATTTGCACACTTTAGAGATACGAGCAACGGTTAGAAAATCTGGTGTTTACCGTTGAAAAATTAAATATAAGAGGGTAAGGGTAGCAATGTTGAAGAAATAACGGTAATGCCACTGGGTTTTCATAAAGGGGATTAATTGTGATAATGACAAGTCTTTACGGGAGTCAAGTGTTAAGTTGTCTTTAGTTTATAAGCCTTTGTGTTTGGATCTTTTTGTTAAGTTTGGTTATATGCTTTGTTTCAGATTTCAATTGATTTTCTAATTGCAGCTTTCCATTTGCTTTTTCTCTGCTGGTTTCTTTGTGATTTGAATTCCTTTTGAAATTCAAGTGTAGTGTACCTTAATAATTGCACAAGTTCTCATTTAAGACGGAGGTTATCCGTCTTAAGTTTAAGACGGTCGAATAGATACCAAATCGCCTCACTTATTGCCTAAAAACCAACAAAAGTTTTGTCTTTATTACCACCATATGTAGTATTTGACTCGTCTTAAGCTAAAAACGGATAATACCCGTCTTAAGCAGGACTTTATGCAATAATTACAACATAATTAGTCTCTTATATGATGATCTATGAACGCCCTCGCATAAGTATAAAAAGACTTTTGCTTTGTGCAATTTGATTCACTCTCGCTTTGTAATAAGTCGTCTGAGCCTACTCTTGGTCGAGTAATCATGCATGTATCAAATCGAGTCTCAAAATGCGGGCCTAATGTCCTTCTAAACTCGTAAGGCTACTATGTTAATGAATAATTATGGAACTTTGAAAATAAGTAAGAATGGTAGCAACAGATATAAAGAATTGCAAGTGGTAGCTAGAGGTTGGGAATCTTGGGACACAAAATGTTTTTATTTGTTAATGATGATGTATGTGAAATTATTTAGGGAAGTTTATGTCAAATTGATTAATTTCCTTGTTTGTTTGGTTTTGAAAATAATCACAGATTAAGACAGATGTGGAGACACAAGGAGACTTCATCAAGTTTTTAATAAAAGAGGTTGAGACAGCTGCATTTACAGACATAGAGGATGTGGTTTCATTTGTGAAATGGTTAGATGACGAGCTTTCTTACTTGGTATGTCGAGATTTATGAATCCTACAAACACCTTTTTCTTTTCCGGTATAGACGAAATTGTGTCGACTAATCTTTGGAAAATCCTGTTATTAGGTTGATGAGAGGGCAGTGCTCAAACACTTTGATTGGCCGGAGCAAAAGGCTGATGCTTTAAGGGAAGCGGCATTTGAATATTCTGATCTCAGGAAGCTAGAGTCTGAGGCATCGTCCTTTAGGCACGATGCTTGCCAGCCTTGCTCTACGACTCTCAAGAAAATGCAGACGCTTCTTGAAAAGTACTTTCCCACACTTACATCCATGTGTTTTATTTTTGAGTTGCGAGTCATTGAATTATTATGAACTTGTCTAATTGTAAATTGCGATCTTATTGAAACAGATTGGAGCATGGAGTATATAATTTATCGCGATTGAGAGAATCTGCGACCAATCGGTTCAAGTCTTTCCACATACCAGTTGATTGGATGCTTGACACAGGATTTGTTAGTCAGGTATGATTTAATATCTTCCTACAATCAGTATATATCATAGTCTGTTAAATGACTAATTAAAATAGTAATCTTTCTGACTACAAATAATGCACTTAATGACAAAAGGGTGGAAGTTAGTTTTGTAATCCAATACGAAAAAGTAATCTTTAAACAACTATGATGCTCACATGGGAAACCTCATATGGATTGTTTATCTGCTTGTCTTAATTTGGACCTTTCTTTGTGGTTGGCTCACCTTTATTGAATCTCCATACTCCTAAAAATAACACACTTGAAGGATTCTTTCTTCAAGTTAAAATTAGGATCTTGAAAGTTCTTAGATCCATCTGTTCTTTTTTTTTTTTTTGGAATTTTGGAATTTTGAGGTTAGTACTTGGAAGATAGTAAGAGACATATTGATGGGTCGGAAAAAATGGGTCACATTGTAAGAGCATGCTCTGTGTCAAGGAGTTAAGTTTCGTTGAAATCTACTACCAACTTTGCAAAATGGGATGCAAAATTCACGGGAACAATGAAAACAAAAATAACATTCCCTCCGCTTGAGTTAATAAGCCTCATCATTGTTCAATTATCCCCCCTTATGGAAAAAGGCAAATACCGTTTATTGACTAAAGCGAAATCCAGTATATACTTACTTTGTGTGGCTGTGTTGTTTGAACTCTTCGTTTCATGTGTCGGACATCAAGTGTTGGAAACTTACACTTCCTTTTAGGTACCCTTTTGAGATACTTGTACCCAAGTGCGAGTAAGATAGTACTCCATAGGAAAAGTATTTAAGATTGAACATGGGCTGAAACACTTGGCGCCTTGGCAGGCACGAGTTTTTGTGAAGTGGAACTGATGTATATAGCTCCAGCTTATGATTGTCATATTAACAAAGGTTAAAATGTGTGATATAAACCTGTGAATTGAAAGTTCTCTAATTGTTACAGATCAAACTCGCATCAGTAAAATTAGCAATGAAGTACATGAAAAGAGTATCAGCAGAGCTTGAAATAGTGGGCAGCGGTCCTGAGGAAGAAGAACTAATTGTTCAAGGAGTTCGATTTGCATTTCGTGTACATCAGGTAAATACAGTAACTTTCAATTAGAACCGTGAGCAGCTTTCATTTATGCTTTTATTTTGACAGGCAAGATCGAAATTTTGCAATATATCTCGCTAACTAGTAACTACACAACAATGCCTAAGTTGGGAAATGGGACGGTATTTATTCAGCAATGGGCATGGCTAATTGCAACTTTACTCGGTCCCAAGATAATTACTACTCCCTCCTAGTCACTCATTTCTTCCCCTTTCCTTTTTACACAAAAATTAAGGAAATGAATTTGGACCACACAAAACACATTACCCCACATACAAATGAATTTAGACCACACAAAACACACAACCCCACATCCAAAAAAGGAAAGAGGGAAGAAAACTCGACTTACCCAATAAGGAAAGAGGGAAGAAATGACCGACGAGGAGGGAGTAT
The DNA here is from genome assembly GCA_022085475.1 of Heliosperma pusillum. Classification (NCBI taxonomy): domain Eukaryota; kingdom Viridiplantae; phylum Streptophyta; class Magnoliopsida; order Caryophyllales; family Caryophyllaceae; genus Heliosperma; species Heliosperma pusillum. The sequence goes on from JAIUZE010011124.1 coordinate 54,045, forward strand.
GATCAATGCTGGCTAATAATGGCAAACTTCACTTTGGTCCCAAAACACACTAGGTCCCCCCCCCCCCCCCCCCCCCCCCCCCAAAAAAAAGAAAAAAAAAAAAAAAGAAAGAAGAAAACGAAAAAAAAAAAAAAGAAAATAGACAAAAAAAAAAAAAAAACGAAAAAACTAAAAAAAAAAAACAAATAGAAAGAAAAAAACAAAAAATAAAAGAAGAGAGAGAAAAAAAAAAACAACAAATAAAAAGAAAAAAAAAAAAAAAAAAAATACGCAAAATGAAAAAAAACAAAAAAAAAAAAAAAAAAAAAAAAAAAAAAAAAAAAGAAGAAAAAAAAAAAAAAAAAAAAAAACAAATAAAAAAAAAAAAAGAATAAGAAAAAAAAAAAAAAACAAAAACAAAAAAAAAACTAAAAAACAAAAAAAAAAGAAAAAAAAAAAAAAAAAGAGAAATACAAAAATAACAAAAAAAGAAAGAAAATATAAAAAAAAAGAACAACAAAGAACCACCCCCACCCCCCCCCACCCCAACCCCCCGAACACCCAACCCCCCCCACACCCACCCCCACCCACCCCCACCCCCCCCCCCCCCCCCCCATATGTAATTTGAACATCATAGTAATTTTGGAAAATTATATTTCTACAACTATCGAAGTTACTAGTCGAGTAGTCGGCCCTGAGTCTCCTGACTTTGATCTTTGTGGATGCCCAGTTTGCAGGAGGGTTCGATGCGGAAACAATGAGAGCATTTGAGGAGCTGAGAGACAAGGCAAGATCATATCATGTACAATGCCAGAACCAACAACAGCAGAGGCTTGCTTGTCGATCTATGCCCTGCTAGAATCCTCCTCTGGAGCAAACTCAGCTTCAGCGTTAGCTCAATTAGATTATTCTTTTGTTGTTGTAAAGATAAGAATCTCATGTAATCTCTTTTGTGAAAAAGAACAATAGAAGCAGGCTTCTGTGCTTTTTCGCTTTATCGAAGCCTAAATTACTTTTCTATTGGTCTAAGTTCTTTTACAAAAAAACTGATTTGGAATGTAAATGGTTATAAACATCGTTCTGTCGCGATGCTGTTTAATTAAAAATCGTTCGACAAATGGATTTGAATCATTAAAATAAAAACCATGACATCACTAATGGAATAAAACCCGAAATAACTAATTTTATTACTGCATATAGTTTCACATATAATTTGTAAAAAGAAAAAAACAAGTATAGAGTATTTTACTAGGTGCAACTAATTCGCAGGACTGGAGGAGACTCTGGAAGAATGTTGCGTTTTCGAAGAGAAACTAAACTACTAGTAATGGAAACAATGTCGCACTCGCACATACGAAAAACACACAGTCATGTCTAAACTATCGGTATTTATCTTGCTAACCTTATTCAGTTGAAGATTACACCACAACAGTCCCACACCATCCCGAAATAGGAGCATATTTCTGTTCTGAGTAGCCACAACACAAGTTTTAGCATCGGGATTATCTTGATCAACATAGATGTTAATATCCACCACATATCTCTTGCACCACTGCCAACTTTTGACGTCCTCCAAAATCCATATTTGGACCGACTTCTGGTAAACATCGCAACACCCTAATTTTTCGTCAATCTCCAAAAGTTTTACTTGAGTGCGCCCGTCACGTTTGTATCTGTCTGTTGGTTGATCTTTCACTGTAAAGTTTTCAGAGTCCAAATTAAACATTAGTATGCTCTCGGTATAAACAGTTAAACTGTTATGGTCCTTGCTGTCAGAAATGGGCCAAAATAGAGCTCCACAAGTAGCAACTCCGCAGGTATCCAACTTGAAGTTAGAGCTGGTGGCAAGTGTTCTCCTGTCTTTACTACTCAAACCATATACAGAGTACATGTTCGCATCACGTTTCTGGCAGATAAGCAATCTGTACTCTTTTTGTACCCTATGAAAGTAAAATCCACATATTTGGTCGTATGCTCTGAGACAAAATGCAACTTCTTCTTGCGTAATAGGGTTACAAATGACATACTTATCTGTGGAATTTCGGAAAATAAGTAAACCATCGCAAACAGCTTGAACACGAGATTTGTAAGCTTGCTTTAAGCACTCCACTCCTGTCATCTTTAGTTTCGTGAATTTGAAATTGTCAATGACAAACCAGACATTATCTGAGCCGTACTTGCCAAGACCATGTCCCAGTATTACAGGAGTTGATCTAATCACCTGCCTTTCAATAAACTGAGTTATGTTAGTCATGCGATGCCATGCCGAGCAGACAGCCCTGCATGCAAGAACACTCTCTGCAGGAACTCTGCTTAAAATATCTATTATAACCTCATCTGGAAGCCTCGGGATGGTAGACCTGTTTATAAGATCATTTGGAAGGCTCGAGATGGGAGACTCTGGAAGAATGTTGTATTTTCGAAGAGAAACTAAGCTTTTAGTAATAGAAACACCAACACATTCGCACACAGGAAAATAAGCTGTAGACGTCATGTCTAAAGAGCCAGTGTTTATCCTGCTAACCTTATTCAATCGAAGATTATACCACAGCAGTCCCACATACTTCCGAAATAGGAGCATGTTTTCGTTCTGAGTAGCCACAACAAGAGTTTTGGCATCGGGGACATCTCGAGCACCATAGATGTTCGTAAGCCTAGTAAGATCTACCACATACCTCTGGCACCACTTCCAGTTTTCGATGTCCTCCAAAATCCATACTTGGACCGACTTCTGGTAAACAGCGCAACAACCTAATTTTCCGTCAATCTCCAAAAGTTTTACTTGAGTACATCCTTCACGGTTGTATCTGTTTATCGGCTGATCTTTCACCTCAAAGTTTTCAGAGTAGAAGTTAAACATTAGTAAGCTCTCAGTATTTACAGTCAAACTGTTTTGGTCGACGCAGTTGGAAATGCGCCAAAATAGAGCTCCACAGGTATCCAAATTAAAGTTAACAGAGGTGCCAAGTGTAATCTTATCTTTACTACTCAAACCATATAGAGAATTCTTGAATTTATCAGACTTGTTACAAATAAGCAGTGTGTACTCTTTTTTTATCCTATGAAAGTAAAATCCGCGTATTTCGTCGTCTGCTCTTAGACGAAATGCAACTTGCTCTCGTGTGAAAAGATTACAAATCACATACCAATCCATGGAACTTCGGAAAATAAGTAAACCATCGCAAACAGCATGAACAGGAGGTTTGTAAGCTTGCTTCAATGATGCCACTGATATTGTCATCTGTACTTTCATAAATTTGAAATTGCGGATGACAAACCAGCCCCTATTTACGCCGTAATTGTCAAAAACATATCCCAGTATTCCAGGAGTAGATCGAATGAGGTGCATTTCAGTAAACTGAGTAGTGTTAGTCATGCGATTCCATGCCGAGCAGACACTCCTGCATGCGATTCCATGCCGAGCAGACACTCCTGCATGCCAGAACAGTCTCAGCAGGAACCCTACTTAAAATATTTATTATAACCTCATCCGGAAGGCTTGATATGGTACACCTGTTTCTACCGTCTCCAAAATCTGTCTCCCAAGTTACATGGCGGCGTATCAGATCCCATATAGCCATGACCCATGTTATACAATTGTTCATCTCCTTCACGAAAATATCAATTAGTAATATGAGGCTTCATTAATTAAACTTTTCAAACTAACAACTAATACTGATTACACTTATTACAGTACGTTTTTGCATTCATATTACGTCTATTATACTTGGTATCTATCTCAAACCTGCACCCGAACATACGACCACTCACCGCGACACACAACTCGACTTACAGACGCAGCGCTAACAGAGTACGACACTCAGGCACTTTCACCGTCACTTAAAAACAACATAAGCAAGCCTATAACACTAAGCAACCCGACTCAATGATCCAATGTTAGCAACGAAAATAAAACGACCCACCAAGACGGAAAAAAAATAAGATTTGGATGTATATGAGAGAGTACCTAGTGGTTGGTGATTTGGCTAGATCGAGTCGCGGACGAGATGTATTGTGCAGCGGTGAAATTCAAGGAGGAGATGATGCTTGCCAAGGTTATATTAAGTTGTACACACCGTAAGGTTTTCCAGTTAGATTAGGATACTGAAACTAGTATGCACGGGGTCTATACTAATCCCGTATTAACTAAAAGATTAACCCAACTACGATATTTCCGCTTAAAAATCCCGCTCAAGTATGTTAGGAGTACTGAAAAGTGAAAATTGCGCTCAAGTGACTAACAAATGAAAGTAGCCCCACGGTTAATTATCTCCGGTAATTGAAAACTAGAAGCACGTTGTCACGGTCCGCACTTTTTCGTGCATCCGTGGCGC